>LZPO01045464.1:2188-32334 GCA_001675575.1 Neotoma lepida | reverse complement strand
ACACACACATACACACACACACATACACACACACAAATGTGAGAGATAAAGTTAGTATTTGTGCTTAAAACTGGGCACAGTATAACACGTTCAAAGAAGAACATAAAAGGCTAAATATTAGTGTATAAAGAAGAACTGAATCCAGGTAATGAATATGAGTTATGAAAAAGGATATAAAACTAATTATGTTTCTAGTTCTAACTCTGTCTCGGATTTTTCTTTTTTGTAGTGGATAAGTACATAAAAATATATTAAACAGTGAAAGTGTAAACTCCATTGTGAAGCTCCACAGCTTCAGAATGGCTATTCTAACTGTATTATAAGTTCATTACTGTGTGCAGACATTGGGTCTACTTATTTTGATGTGTAATTTTTTTGCAGCTTTTTATAATAAAGTATATATTGAAAATGGCTACATTTCTCCAAAGATGTTCAAGTGAAATGGTGAATTAATCTATTCAGGAGCTTAGCATGCCTGCATTTGTTGTCTGGAGAGTCTTCCTTAGCTATAGGCTTTGAATTTCCCCTTGGGTGCTTTGTTTGAGCGGGAGCTGGGTGGTGTGGGTGTTCCAATGCCTACTCTGCAGCCAGCTGCATCTGTACTAGGGTGACACTGCTGCAGGTTGGGACTCAGTGCTTACAGGACGATGGATATCATCCCTCTACCCCTCTCAACTCTGTAGGCCAGTGTGGCTGGTCATTGTGGGTGGGATAGCCTCAGCTTTGCAAATTCTTCTCTCATGAAAAGCAAGCTCCTGCTTTGGATCCAACATGAATTTTGCATATGATAAAATTTAGAGATTTCTAATGGTATTAGAGTTGTCATTTTTCTATGTGTTCACAAGAGGTGAAGTTTCTACCTTTGTATTTATTATTCTTTCCTGGTGCTGGGGACTAGGCAGCAGGATTTGGTTCCAAATGGCTGAGGTTTTTATTGGGAGAATTGTCTATGCAGAAGGGTAGGATCTCAGGCTTTGATGAAAATGCACACTAACCTTTTCTGAACACTGCATATAATATCTCTAACACTTATTCAGTTCTGTTACTGTCATTTGGAAGCAGCTACAGACAAGTGTAGACTGAGTGGATATGGCTGTGTCCCAGTAAGACTCTGAAAATCAGCTGCAGGCTGCATTTGGCTGGCACACTGTGCTTTTCCACTCCCGATTTGTGGAATAAACTCCAAGTGCCCTGCATTGGCTTCTGGAAGCCTCTAGCCTTCTTCAGTAATATCTTTTCTCATTCCCCTGTAATTTTATTCTAGTACAGAAACCTTTCAGCCAGCACACTAGTGCTAGCATCTGGTTAATTGATAAAAAAACATTGTTTAAATAAATGAGGCATACACACAATCTGCCTTAAGCGTATTAATGCAAAATAAAAAATGTACATTTGTTTGTCATTTCTTTAGTACAAGGCCAGGACTTTTATTGAATTTTATTCCTCATCATTTTTGTATAAAACACACCCATAACGTATCTCTTACGATTTCCAATTTTGGTTTCTTTAAATTAGAGTGAGGAGTTGAGACACCAGCAAAGCCATCTGATGCAGGATGTTATTGGAGGGATTTTTATAATCCTCCTTCATCTTTTATAGCTGGATCCCTTGAGCTTAATTCTACTGAAGCTTTTTTAGTGACTCCCTAAAAAATGTCAAGACTTTGCAAAGTATCTATCTCAATTTTCACAGAAACAGCAGCTCTTTAATGTTAGCTAAATTGCACACTCTCAATAATGAGTATGACTGGCAGGAACCAGTTTGGGAGTAAACATCTCCGGCTCTCATAAGGCAAGAGGTAAGAGCAGAAATGGATGGGCTCATTAGGGACCGTGCTGCTAGTCATACACTTGGTTAGTAAGGGTGGTTGCTGAAAGAATGAGAGTATCAGCACTCAGAGATGCTGATGAGAGTGGCCATCGGAATCCCCTTCGTGTTCCCCCGGCATGCCTGGTTCTTCACTTTGCCACGCCCTTCATTCACCTTCTCTGTTGGCCTGGGGAGCCCTTAAAGAACTCTGCCTGAGAGCATCTTCTATTGAGATTCAAGGTTACTTCCCTCTCTGTCTACTGAGCCTGGCAAGATTGTCTCCTCACTCTGTGCTTCTCCCGTCCGTGTTTAATAGTACCTATGACCTTAATGCATTTTTCTTAATATTTCAGGCTCTGCTATCCTGCATAATAGCAGAGATTATATTTTATTCAGCTCCACATCTTCAGGCCCTAGAATCATGACATTACACAGTAACAGCTTTGTAAAATTCGATTGAATGAATGAGTACATTAGTACTTGATTACGGCATAGGCAATTTCACAGGGCAGATTAAGCTGCATCAACCATTTTTCCTTCACTGTAGATCAATATAATGATATAGAATCTAGGTGATAGAAGACAGAGAGTGATTTGGAATTTTGATCCTTAATCAGAATTGTAAAAATATGTTTCCTGGACTCTAGGATCTACAGAATTGAGTCTTTGGAGCAACAGAGGTTATGCCTTGCTTGGGTGTGCATAAAGTTTTTTGGCATTTCTGATAACAGATGTTTCTTGTAGCTCAACTGTGGTGTTCTAATGAGAAGTACTCTGATTTTCCTAGAGGACACCAGAAAACAGTAGCAGTCGTGTATCACCAGAACATGCAGTGCTCTGGGGTCAACCCAATGTCTTGAGTATTTTAAGTCTGGGATGGAGGGTGGGAGGCAGTAAGTCATAACAGCTTATTTGCATGTGACTATTCATGAAACTTTTTTTTTTTGTATTGCCAAGGGTCTCTTTTCCTCTCACCGTTTTCTTGACAACCAAGTACTTGAAGATATTATGAATGGAATAGGACTTGAAGAATTCATGTGGAAGTTTGTTTCAGGAAAGATCTTGCATTGCCCAACTTCATGTCAGGTACCTAACTGCCACATAAATTTTTTTCTCAAAAATAAATTCTTGTCTCGCTGTTTTGGGCTTATTCTTACAGTATTAACATGAGTCTGGCGTTGTGCCCTTCACCAAGATGAAGTGCCAGCTGAGCTTAATGGCCTAACCTGTCAACTCCTTGGCACTTTATTATCTGGGGAGGTGGCCTGCACCTCAGTCATTACTGCTCAATTAGGAAAGAAATCATCACATCCATTCTCGTTAGAGCAGGTTTGTCATAGGGATCTTTGTTTCTGAGATTTTCATATCGCCTCACAACGTCACAAATGCTGCCAGTGTTTCCCTTTCCACACTAGGAATGCCTTCCAACAAACAAAAATCTCATGTTTAGTTGAAGAAACATTATTCCTTCTCAAATTTATTCTCCTCATATTTCTTGTGTTCAGAAAGCAACTAACTATCTCATTAAGTGAGGTTGACAGCCTCTCTGGGCTGTCGTTTGCTGCTGGATGCTAAAATCTCATGCTAGTGTGCGCAAGCATCGAGTTACTAAGAGCAACCGATCCCTTAAGAGAAGGCATGACCTTGTCGCTATTGCTCCTTCCCACTCTAAGGGGACGTACATGAGGAAGAGTGCTGTGTGGTCATCATTCCACAACTGCTCTCAGACTGACTGAGGGTGAATAGAGGAAATGGACAATTTGCTTCCTTTTAATGAACTTCTGTTTTCCTAGTAAGGAGACTTCACATAAATGGTCTGGGGTGTTTAGGAACGCAGGTGGTAGAGGGGACACTCCCATTGCAGTTGTATTGACTGTCATGGCACCTTATGGCCTCTACACACAGGCTTGTGCACAGCGAGGTGACATAGACAGCACATAGTTCTCTCCAGATCCCTCTTCAAAGATCTCTATGTAGTTCTGAACTATATGGTTTGGTGGCGTCTTTTAGCTATTGGGTTCTTGGAGTTTCACCTTGGGTTTCTGGTTGAGATGGTGCAGTTCACAACTTCTGCCAAGAACTAAGTGAACTAGGGGTACAAAGGTCCAGTCATCTCCACCCAAGAGGAAAATACCCTAGTGAGCTGGCGAAGACAAAACTGACGTCATGAGGTGCTGTTTTCCTGTCAATCCTACTCCATCACGTTTTACAGGTGTTACTTTTACCAAGGTCTTGTGTACCCAATTCTGTTTCAGGAGTTGCTTCTAAAGAACGCAATCTATGACTCCAGCCAGGGAAGCAGATTGGTGCCTTGCCCAGCCATCATCAGGGAAGCTCCCACTGTAGCAGATGGTAACAAATACAGACCACAGGCAGACAGTATGCAGAGAGTGATAGACCTCCAAACACTCAGCCCTAAATAAGACGTATCCATCAAATTCCTCCCCTCAGGGCTCAGGGAATCTGTAGAAGAGGAGGCTTAGCGTGTAAGAGCCAGAGGAGGAGGAGGATGCCAAGGAAATAAGGCCCTCTAAATCAAGAGGACCGATGCACAGATGAACTCCCAGAGACTGAGGCAGCATGCACAGGTCTGCACCAGATGGGATCCTGGAGCTAAGAGGAGAAGTGGACGCAGCCTCCATCTCTAACCCAGGAGCTATCTCCAATCAATAACAACTTGCAAATAAAAATTAGTTTCCTTCAAGGGAGTCTCACTGGGGAAAGAAACTATTCTTAAAGGTAGACCATATGCCCAGTAGGAGATGGCCAACAGAAAACAAACTCAAGGGCAGCTTTGGAGGTTCCTTGTCTCATAAGGTTGTGTCAGGAATTAAAAAAAAATTACACACACACACACACACACACACACACACACACACACACACACATATATATATATATATATATATTTTCTGGCTTCCAATTTAGTGTTTTTATGGGGATTCTTGCATGTGTGGGTGAGTGGGTCTCTGCATCTATATCTGTTTCTTGTGTCTTTTCTTGGGCTCTTTTTCTTCTGTTTGTTTGTTTTGTTCTATTCTGATGTATTATATTAATTATATCCCTCAGAAGCCTCTTTACTTTCTAATGAGAGACAGAAAGGGGTAGATCTGGATGAGAAGGAAAGTGAGGAGGAACTAGGAGGAATAGGGGGAGGGGAGACCATAATCTGGATATATGAGAAAAAGTCTATTTTCAATATAAGGGGATAAAAAGAACTCAATATGCACCAGGAGATAAGGCTGGAAGGGATGAGGTCATTCCAGGGTGGCCTTATGCTGTTTGGATGCACATGCTAAGATCTTAGCAAATATCTATTAGCTCAAAGTTCGAAGCACTAAGAATGGTACTGGGGTGATAGGGATATCATAAGGCTTGCCATGTACAGGTGTTGACCATGTAGCCTGTGCCTTGGGCATCATGTTTCTGGTTTCTGTGAAGGTCTGTAAGAGTCACCAATTTACTTACTGTAGTGACATTCCTGAGTATTTTCACCACTGCACTGATGTGTTATAGAGCAGCTGCACAGAATCAATGTTCTTTATCAGGAGACTTCTCACTGTGCATTTCCCTCAAGACTACAGCAAACCCTTGTCTCGTTAATTTTGACCATAGCTTAAGCCTATAGGAAACCACAAAATACAGTATGGCTTAGCTGCAGTGGCTTTGCAGGGCCTCAAAGCCTAATTCGGTCCTTTGATTTATTCCCCTGTGGTAAAGGTTTAACATTTTTGAGACACAGCTATTTAATTTTACATTTTTCATTTTAGTGGAATTGTCCTCACATGGACAGGCTGACTATGCAGAGTGGCATTTGCCTGGAGAGTTTTGAGTTCTGGATCTGCTGCACAGTAGAGCTGTACAGTCCTGGGCATGTTGTTGTCCTCCCCAAATCCTACATCCTTTGTATGACTGGGTAATAAAACTCCTTGATTTATATAGGGTACCATACAACAGAGGTTAAATGAGATACTGCATGTAAGGGGCTTAGTACAATGCTCAGCACATTAACCTTATAGCACATAAACTCAATGCAGTGCTGGTGTAAGCAGAACCAAGCACTAGGTAGATTGCTGTATGCACACTGTATGATGAGAGGGTCTGTCCTGCCAGGAGTCTTGGGCTCCTAGGCAACCTGTAGAAGAGGGTCTTCTCAAAAGCAACTGGTAAATGGGAGGTAGAGGCTTTGTTATACTAGATCTACAATGACGACCTCTCTTATTTCTTAGACTACATAGTAGTTCACCTAATTCACTTGATACCAAATAGAAGAAAAAATAGTGGTTAAGTCAATGGATAGGTGAAAAGAATGAAACCAGTCCTCATGAGAATAAAACACAAGAAAGACTAGTTGCAGTGAGTGGTCTAGGGGCTGGGCCACCATTTATTAGTGGGGGTGCTATTGTGGGGCAATTCTTTGTTAGGCTAGATGATTCTGTGCTTTGTAAGCAATTTGTCATTCCTGACTTCACTTACTAAATGTTAGAAGTAGCTGCCTCATCTCTATCTCTATGATAACTTCCAATTACCCACACATCTGGATGGTCTCCAATTAAGACCAATGAAAACTATCTAGAAGTCATTTGAGACCCAATATCCCTAGAATCATTTTATATCCCTAGTTTCTAGGGATATAATCTAGGGATATCCCTAATTTCTAGCAGTCATGTTTATGCCTGTGGCCCTTTCATTCAAACTTGTCCTTATCTACATGGCTCTGTAGCAATGGATGATTCCAGGCCTGGGCTGCACAAAAGCTCAAAGTAGGCCTGAGCCCCTATTGTGCTAGGAAGTACAGAATTACCCCAAAGATGCTTAAGAACATTTCAGAAGGAACGGGAGCCAAATCATGGGGCACTCCCTGACCAACTGGCAATCTGTGCCCCAAATTAAATGATAGTGGCAAATTATAATCTCTTGAAAAAAGAAGAAGTGTCCCTATACTGATAAAAATAAATGGAAGACAATGGAAAATTCTTTCATATACTAGATAAGCCAAATAATAAACACAGAAGGAATGATATCAACAGCAAATCAGAACTTGGAAACCTTTCCAGCATTGATTTTGTATGCCAGGAGCTGAGAGTGAAAGTTTGAGTAACCAAGTGATTATGCGATTTCATAACTCTTGTTCATTGCAAATGGGAAACAGCATAGTGCAGCGGAAAGCCTGATGATAGCATCACTGTAACAGTGAAAAGAGACCTCCTTCTGTATCTCTTTAAAATCTATCACCTATGTCTAATGAGCAGGAAGTTTAATATAACTTCAAATCGAGGGACAGTTCACAGAACATCTACCTGTACCATTAAAACCACTGATGTTACGAAGCACAGACTAAGCATCTAACACATAAAGAGACTATAGGTAGATGGCAACTGAAGTTTTCCATAATCCTGAAACTATACCAAATGCTAAGCTAACTGCCAAAGCTTTCCTGGTTGGGAGGATGCATGATATCATTGCTCAACTCAAGCAGGGGGAGTTGGCATTTTTCAGTGGTTCTGAATTCTTCCCAGTACTGAAGACATGGGCAAGGTGCTATTAAAAGAAAAGGTAATATTATATTGGAAAGAGCATTTAGAACTGTTCAGTCATTCCTCCTTCTCATTCAGCTAGTGGAGGTTTTCCCAGCAAGCTACTATGCAAGGATGTGTTCATTGTTAGCCAGAGAGCTTTGGAGGGTGGGCTGATAGCTATTCCCATAACACTGCACATTCACACTCTCTGGTGATGGGGAGGTCTGGGATCCAGAGATACAGAGGACATTAACGACAATCACACCAAGCACCTATGTTGTCACTGGGCATTAAATGTCACTGAAGGAACCTGACTTAGAAGAATTAACATAACTGCTAGGTTATTCTAGGCCTCGATTTGCAGCTGAAGAAACTGCCACATAGACAGGGTGAATAACCTGCAGCTGCTAGATTCAGAGAAAAAGTGGTTCGAAGCCATACAGAAGGGCTCTGGGGGCCAGGCTTGCCCTTCATGACTGCTCTAGATGGCCTGCCCAGGGGCTCTGAGCATTGAGACTTTACCTTTCATGTTATGACTAGAAAACAGACTGAGGAGCAGAGAATACATATTTTCTAGATGTATTTGAGGGACCACACTCAGTTTGGGGACAGAAGCATATTGTCTATGCAGCATGGAGAATGGAGTCGGAGCTCAGCAGGGACATCAGAAGTCAGGAGCGAGTACAAACAGGAGAATACTTGAGCCTAACCACAGGGCCAAAAGAACACTAAGGTGTTAAGGTCATCATGGAGTCACTAGTTAGCAGAGAGAGGAAGCAATGTCTAGCAAAGAAGGGGGAAACTGGTGATCATTCCAGAAATAAGACAACTGGTGAGCTTCAGAACTAGGAATGTCACATAGGACAGACAATCTAGACTTGGTTCCTCAGAATCTTGCTTATCATCTCTTATGAGGTTCTTCTTTCCAGGTGACTCTTATCTTTATCAGGAAGTAAGCCAGATGAGTAGGACAGGCCATGTGACCAGCCTCCAAGACAAGGTCCCTTTAACCATTATACCCCTTGAGCCACCACGTTCCACAGCAGAAGCATCAGCATCAAGGAAGAGTGAAGGCCAGACAAGGTGACATACTCTCTTCTCATTACCACAACTACCCCAAGAAAGAAACACTGCTATTTCAGCTTCTGGGTTTCTTTCTCTTTGCTGCACTGACGACTGAAGTTAGGGCTGCATACATGCTAAATACCTATTCTTTCCATGGCCTACATTCTGAGCCCCTCAGCCTCCTGTGGTCATTATGAGGATAATGTGAGGCAAGCTTATAAAGCAGGCGGCTCCATGCCAGCTACAAAGGAGGTTCTAAATACACAGCACCTGATGTGCTCATCTCCACAGAAAAGAGCTGAAACTGGGATTATTTAAGCATCTATCAAAAGCCACAGATGGGCCAGCATGACCGACTCAGTTGGTAAAGGCCCTGTCTGAAAACCTGGTGACGGAAGCTCCAAACCAGATCACACATGGTGGAAGGAAAGAGCTAACTCCAGCAAGTTGCCCTCTAACTCCACACATATACCATGGTATGTGTATGCCCTCCTCAAATCAATCAATCAATCAATCAATCAATCAGTCAATCAATGTAATTTTTAAAAATGTAAAGCCACAGAAATAACAAATGGTAGAGCCATGATCAAAATGCGGGTCTCTGCTTTCTGCACACATATTTTTGTGTAGCTTTCAAATTAAGGATGGATCTGAAATGTTTCATTAACTAAAAAAAACATAAAAATAATAAAGAGAAGAAAGACACTCCTGAGTACATGGAAATCATAAGAAACTCAGATTTTAATTTCCGCAATAAAGTTTTCTCTGTCCACAGCCAGGCTTGCTGTGGACTGTGACTTTTCTGGCTACATTGGCTCACTTAAGTAGAGGAGAATGAGATCTTATCATTTCATAGTCAGGTCTTTACAAAACAGAAGTGGGCCTACCTTTGCTGTAGACCATTGACCCTGCTTGTTCTGCTATTCTCAAAGGCTTGCAGATCTGGATTGGTCTTGACATAGCCAAATCTTCTAAGCATTCTTGGGAAATTAGGAAATTACCTTGCAGGGTGCACTGAAGGGTCCCCTGTTGGCTTAAACAGGAGAGTTTTCAAGGCTCCAGATGGGGACTGATTTCTTTCATTCATCTTATCAAAAATCCAATCTCACTCTCTTTCATGTTCAAGAGGATTTGATTAATTAGGACGTGAAGGAGGGAAATGACAGTCCCTGTTGCTGAGCTACACTAGCTGCTGCAATTTCAGCTTATCTCTCCCTTGCCTGACAGCCCCCCTGAGCTCCCAGGCTGTCTAATCACTGTGCTGTTGGAGGCTGAGTGCATAAGCCATGCATCTGGACTAGCCAGCTCTATGACTTGGAGAGATTTTCCCCTCACATCTCAGTTTCAGTTCCCATAGGCCCACAACACTAGTAATGAGCATACTCATGGCCCTGCATAATTTGCAGGATTCTATTTTCCCTCCAAAATATTGGCTCAGTGAGGATTCATTAAGTGTTAACAAACATCGTATGTTTGTACGTTTTTTGTTTGTTTGTTTTGGTTTTGGTTTGGTTTTCTGCCTACTTGCCAGCATCTAAGGAGCCAAGTCTTGGACCTGAATTAAAAAGTCCTGAGGATCTCCATGAGTTCAAGCTCAGCCTGGTCTACATAGTGAGTTAAAAGGCCTGGATAATATCTTTACAACTTTTATAAAGTTGTGATTTATGTACAGCATACAGAACTCAGATCAGAAATCACAAAAACAGTGTCTCAGAATGTCTGGGAATGCTTGTGGTTCAGAACAGCCCTAACCTGGAACAGATGCAAGAATCCAGCATTAGCAGCACAGAGAAAGCACTTGTTAGAGTGTTACACGCTGGGACACCACTCCAGAAGGACAATAAATAGTGGGCAGTACAGCAGCAATACTGGATGTTGTGAAGATTGTGCTGATTCAAAGAAGCCCCATGTAAAAGCACACAAACTACACGATTCCATTTATATGTGTGTGTGTGTGTGTGTGTGTGTGTGTGTGTGTGTGTGTGTGTGTGTCTTAGCTGCAGATGTCACCTTTGGCGGGGTGAGGTGAGGGCTGGTGGCCGACATTGGTGGAGTATGTGGGGAATGGAGGAAGTCTTAGTGTATATATAAGGAGTGGATGAAGTCCTGAGTCAATGTGTATTATTGACATGGCATGTCCCATGGACCATGGGCCTCAGACCCATGGGAAACTGGCAAAGCCTTTGCCCTGAATCAGGCTCAGAAAAGCAAAGCCCCCTTCTGGTCCAAGAACTAGTTTTAAGGAACAATTGACCAGGGTGTATAAAATCTAGCAAGGGCAGCTTTCTTCTTTGAGATGTTTATACCCTAAGACAGCTCACCTACAGAGACCTCCTACAGACTAGCTAAGTCCGCCCATCCTGTGCTGCACATATTAAACACATTAAGGTTCTTGGCTGTGGTGGTAGTGGGTGTGGCTCCATCAGAGAATGCACAGCCCACCTAACCCCAGCTTTTCTGTACATGTGTCTGTGTGTCTGTCCTTTCTTCATCTCCTTACCACCCTTAGTCAGGTTCCAAGGACCAAGCCATACTGGACAAGGCAGGGGTAGGGCTTGAGAGAATTTGATAGTGCTGTTTCCTGGCTGCTAGTAACAGTGTGTGTACTACTTGGAACAATCTGTTTATAAAATGAGCCTTCATACTTAGTAAAAATAATAAAACCTAAGAATATAGAGGGTTCATTTCTACCTGGGATTATCAGTCACTCAACCTCTGTCTCAGAAGTAACCACTATTGTATCCCCTTCCTATCTACCTAAAGACCCAGAGGCAAGGACGGAAGTGAAGGAATTTGAGTCTCTTTTCTTCTTAGGTCCCATGTGTTTTGATGCCTCTCATCTAATGTCTAGGCGGCCACCTGCTTCAAAAGTGGCCACAAACCTCAGGAAGAGAACAGGGTCATAGAGGAAATGGAAGAAGCCTAGTGTTTGGTGACCTTGGATGAGGCATGATTGCAGCTAATGTTCTGGGAGCTAACAAAGTGTGTTTAGGTTCTGCAGACATACAGACTCATTCCCAGTGTTTGCTCTGGATTCAGAGGAGCCAAGGTATGCTTTCTCTGTATTTGAAACTGTGAGTGTCTCTTCAGGCAGCCTTGGTTCCCAGATACTTCCATTCTGGAAGAGAATTCACTTGTTTGTGATTTAAAATAACAATCTTTCCTGTAAAATCATTTTTTTCTCACCATGAATCATCAACATTCTGGAATAATATAGTTATTTATTCTTTTTCTTCTTCTTTGGTGATACATGTGTATTGTATGTAAATGTGTGCACATATATGTGCAGGTGCACATGTACAGGCTGAAGGGGAATGTTGAGTTTCCTCCTCTATCACTCTCTACCTCATTGTCTTGAGACAGGATCTTTCTCTGAATTTAAGCTCACCGTTTCTGCAGACTGGCTAGCCAAGGAACTCCCAAGATCCTCTTGTCTCCACATCTCCAACACTAGAGTTACAAGCACACATGGCTATGCCTAACTTTTATATGGGTGCTGACTTATCTTCCCAGCCCCCCTCCAAATGGGATATTTAAATCTAAGGCCACCATAAAGCTAGAAAGACAAGCTTGCATTCCTGGTCTTGTATGTCTCCCTGCCTTTCTCACCGATTGGTATTGGGTAGCATTGACAGACCAAATGTTACTCAACGTTGTGCACTTCTAAGAAGTCACCTGACGCTATCTCAGCAGTGTAGCTTCATCACAGCATCCTGGCACCTCAACATCAGAAGTCCTTCCTAAGAATATAGCTTGCAGCATTTCCTTCCCCCTCAATGCTCTCCAGCCAAACTTAAACCACACTATGAAATATCCAAACTCCCTTTTGGTGGGGCTGCTCTCCCTTCTCTTAGAGACAGCCCAGCAGGTTGTGCCTCAATAAAGCCTTGCTCTTTAGTCTCAGTGCAGCTCTGGTGGTCTTGTTCTCTCATAATCCTTACACTGACTACTTGGTTTCACATAGTTAGGCACATGCTAGGTATACAGGAAGAAAAGTCCATTCTTGTCTTCAACTTTCTCACATTTTAGTACTAAACAGTCATGTATGATGATGAACACAAGGTTGTATGATATTTGTCCATGTAAGAGGTGGTTGATCAGCTTGGATAGAGGAGAAACTGTGTGGACCATCAGGTTTTATAGAGTCCCATGAACATTGTGTCTAAAGGATGGAGTGGGACTTTGCTAGCTGCACTATGACCATCCAGGTCAAACATAGAAATATAGCCCATAAAATATTCCTTTGAATTCACTTATTTTTAAAATTTGATTGTGAAAAACTCATAGATAAGATTTCTGACTTAGGCTTCTGCATATCCCTGCCCCAAATACTAGATCAAATATGAGCCCCTAGATTAGAAATAAAGAACTAAGGGAAAACTCAGGATGAATTGTCTTAAAAGCCCAAATGTTGAACACAGAACAGATTTCCATTTTAAAAATGTAAATGTCTTGTCAGTCTTGGAGTATAAAGGAGACTTCACAAGGATATGAAATTCAACTTTAATTGTAAGTTATTAAAATGAGGACAAAACTGTCATCTCTGTACTTTCTGCCCCATTCAATGCCCATCCCTGGTCATGAGTGTAAGCCCCTGGAGTCCCACAAGTGGCCAGGCCCCTCCCCCAAGGACCTCCAACTGCCAGGTTCCACCCACAGACCTCTAACTGCCCTAACTGCTGGATGCTGCCTCCACTCTACAGAGTAAAAAGCCCAATCTCTGGACGTGGAATCCCACTAATCTCTACCCTGGAAAGCTCTACCTCACTCCCCAAGAAACTCTATATAAGCCCTGCCTTCTTGGTAATATCTGGAGATTGTAAGGAGCTCCTAAGAGGAGGGGCTACCTCAACACTGGAGGCAACCCAGCAGAGATCCCTAGTCCATTTAAGAGTGATAAGCACCTGGGAACACAAATGTGATGCCTATGTTGTACCTTCTTATTGGTCTGTCCATCATTCTGTCATGACTCACTTGGCTTTTCTGTGCTACCCACTCCAGTTTGAAGCAAGGCTTCCGCCTTACCTGTCTACCTGCTGGCACCTCACCGAACTGGAAGAATGTTACAGCCTGAGCAAATCTAACTGATGAACTAATTCTCTAAAGCTAATGATGAAAGCACTTCTACCAACCACACTTTCATTTTAATGGGGCATCCAGCCTTGACCCAGCAGCAGCAGGAATGATGGCATTCCAGGCAGCATGTAATTCGGAAAGGAACACAGTAGCCTGGCAGATCGTCCAAGGTCACATAGCAAGGTGAGAGTGAAGAGGCTTCCCTCCTGCTCTTGACTCTCTCTGAAGCTATGTTCTGTTTGATCACCCAGGAGACTTGCTCTGTATGGCCTGGCCTGAGTGTGAAGAGCCTGCTACAGTGAGATCTGCAGCAGTTCTCCTCCGCTGCTAGGAGCTAGCGTGAAGAATAGCAGCTTGGAGGAAGCTGGATCGATAGATATTATGCAAATGCCTTGAGCAATAACATTCCTCTCCATTACTGGGCTAACTGTCCCAGTAAAGAGTCTGCCTTGATTCTGACAGTTTTATTTGTCCTGTTTTGTCAGAGTGAAAATCAGGGTCTGAGTGATGCCTGTATGAAAGCATAAAAGGTAGGTGACTGGCGGAGGCCCAGCTCCTTTCTCCCTGAATTAGGGGCACCTCCTCGTGAGCTGGCAAAAGCTCCAACTCTGTGTACATTAATTATGTTTCCTGGCTGAGAGCCTTGCTGTGTGGGACCAGGCAGTAAACATGCCCAGCACCATAATGGCCCTCATTTGTGATATGGTTCTGACAGAAACAGAGTGCTGAGGAAGTAGTACCCAGTTCCCTTCCCTTCACAGCTTCCTTCCTGTTTCTCCAGCTCTGTGATCTTGGAATCTAGCTATTCATTACATTTTTGTAGTTATGTAAGAAAAATAATGTTCTTAATTTTCTAAAACTGAAATTAATTGCTAGTATTAACTTATACTCAGCTGGATATCAAAAACTTAATTGAACTCAATAAAGTTTTCTCCCACATTTGTGTATTTGTATTAATCTTTAAGCTCTAGATTAATTATACAGAATAAAGGTACATGTGTGTATGCACACACATATATGTGAATGTGCACACATGCAGATGTGTGCAAGTAGGCATGTGAGCCTGGCGTCTCATCCCTGGTGTTGGCTTCCATCATTGCTATCTAATGAGACATCTCTGGTCCTCCCTTGCTGGTATCTGTCATCAGATCAAAATAGCACTTATCCCCTCTTTCTAGCTGTAGAGTGTTCTCAAGCCACAGGTGAGGTGTGGCTCGACTTCAGAACACATTCCTCTGATCCGTTAATTGAGAAGACAGAACAGTAGCTGGTGAGGCAGCTTCCTGTTCTGCCTACACCCTCCATCTTCTCTCAGCTTCCATTCCAGGCAAAGGAGGCATCATGCTTCACTCACATTCTGGACTGTCCCTCGAGAAAGATGGAGTGGGTTATGGATCCATTAGCTCTTTTTCATTTTTTAATGGTGAGGGACAGTGTATTAAGAATTATCAGGGGCACTCAGTTCACCTGGTTTCAGTTTTGTTGGCAACATCCAAAGCATCATAATTAAGAGCTAGGGAAATCTGCGCCTTTTTCTCTCTAACAAGTCCCTTCAGGATGTTGACCTTACCACATCAATGTCAGAGTTTCTTTAAAGCCCATTTTGCCAGGAGTTTGTTGGCTTTACCTCCACTCTGTGTTGTCTTCTGTCTTCTCCATGGATGACTCAGTGGTCAGGGCATCTTGTTGATGGCAGAATGGCCAAGTGTGTTTCTCTCCTGATGGAATTTGGACTGCTTCTGAGACGTGGTGTCTTGGGCCACTGGTGATGTGTTGATTTCTTTTTGGGAGTCTGTGTCATCTCTCATCACTGCTCATTGGCTTGGGCTTAGGGAGAGGAAGGGATTCCCTTTCTGCTTCCAGGGCTATCTTGTTTCAAAGCCCTGTGGATTTTGACTTTTTCCAAATATAGTTTCTTGCTCTTTAAGAGTCAATCCTGGGGTGCTGTGGGCTCAAGATCTCTTTCTTAGCAGCGCTTTGTATTTAAGGTTGCTGCCTCCTTGCAGGCTCTGCACCTTACCCATTTTTAGATCTCCATAATTTGTTTTTATCTTCACACTCAAATTATGGGAAACTAAACACTGAAAAGCAGTCTGTCCTGTTTTCCACGGTTCTTTAATTTAGGTGAATGTGGCAGTGAAAAGGACTCATGATGTGGATTCTCAACTGAGGATTCCATAGTGGTAAAAACGCTAAATGAAAGGGTGACTCATTGGGCAAGAAGAAAAAACATTATACAGCTAAGTTAGGTTTTGAAAAATTGCCTGCTGTTTTAAGAATTCCAGAGAAAATTAGGCCCTGGAAAAATGATTGGTGCTTCTATTTGTCTTTTCAAATTTCCCAAGGTTGGCACCTAAGTGGGGTGATTCTAGATGCATCGGAGAAAAGTAATCTACTGCATCAGTGAATATTTCAAGGAGGTAACACTCAAGTGTGTTTGGAGAATCTCTTAGGGTCACCAAGACCCTGTACTTATCAGGTCAAAACTATTTTAATAATAATAGCAATAATTTATGTACTTTTTTTTTACTTTCTATCATGAGTACACAGTGGCTTTTGTAAAATTCTTCTGTGATTACAAACATCTGTTCACTCAGAAACCAGATAAAGAGAAATTCCGTTCAGTGGAAACACTAGGTGAATGAGACAATGTTTTACTTTAAAATATATTTTTTAAATTAGATGGATATAAATTTGATGAGACTGAAAAGTATATTTAATCAACTAGTAGGGGGGGCCTGCCCCCACTTTTTCCCCCAGGGTACTCTTGAGCAGGGAGAAGTGAGAAGTAGTTAGATTGAAATATAGAGAGAAACAGATAGAAACATAGGATAGCCTCGGGAGGGCCTCAGTCAAAATCCACCAGTCCCTTCTGTCTCTTCTAAAGGGCTTTTAAAGGAATGCCAAGTGGTGGAGCAAAAGACCTCCTCCCCAGCACAGCCAAGTGCAGACCCTTCCAAACACCTAGTGACCATGCACGTGGTCAATCCTTCCCCTTATGCAGCCCTGCTGTGTAGAGCAAGCTCAGATCTTACGAGGAAACCTCTGTGGATGCCAACAAACAAGATAAATTTTATATTTTTGGTTTGTGAGCCTCACCTTTAATGCCCAAGCCATATCTCCAGATACATTTTTAAAAAGAACAAAATCAAAGTGATAGAAATAGTGAAAAATTATATAGTAAGTAAAGTTAGAATGTCAATGACCATGTTGCTTAGAAGATTGGAGCCTGATGAAAATTAGCAAGTAGAAGACTGGTCAGACAAAATTACCCAGAGGCCACAAAGAGCAATAAAGAGTATGTATAAGAGAAACCAAGACATACAAAATAAGAAAATCCCATAAAAATCTCACTGGGATTCCAGAAGAGCTAGTAGAGAATGGACAAGGAATTGAGGTCATGGCTGTAGATTTTCTGTAATTGATCCAAGGTGACAATACTAAGATACAGGAAAATCCTATTTTATGTGATTTGTAACAAGCTTTCTTGTCAGACTATTTCTGGACTACCAGCCTGCAAATAATGACCCAAAGACTTATTATTAATTATGAAAGCTTAGCTGTTAGCTTAGGCTTGTCTCAACTAGCTCTTATAACTTTAATTAGCCCACATTTAAATCTATGTCTGCCATGTGGTGTTACCTCTCTTCCATATTGCACCTCCGGTCTCCTCTCCATGTCTGGCTGGTGACTCTGCCTTTCTTCTTCCCAGAGTCCTCTCTGTCTCTGGATGTCCCACCTAACCTCTTCCTGCCTAGCTATTGGCCATTCAGCTCTTATTAAACCAATCAGAAGGTACCTTGGCAAGGACACATCTTCACAGGGTAAGCAAATATTCTGCAACAGTGATTGTCAGAGAGTGCCACAACTTTAGGATGAAGAGATAGCTTCATAAAGATGGTGACTGTCTGAAACTATAAGCCCACTGATGACTTACAATTAGAGATGGCCTTAGGACAGGGACCTGCCTGTAGGACACCTGGGGCTTCAAATGCAAACAAGCCTTAAAGAGAATCATCTGGGTATGTGACTATCCCAGGATGAAACTGACCATCTAAATTTATGCTGACAGTTCAGTTGACATCCTGTATAATAGTACTTTTCAAACCTGTAATAGTACCTATTATTATTTATTAAATAATGACAAATTTTAATTTAAATATTCAAAGTGGGCATTAACTTAGAATAATAACATAAATGCAAATCAACAAGCTTAGAGCATCTGAAAACTAAAACTAAAAATACTTGTAAATAACAAATTGGTCAAAAATAACAAAAAATAAATAAAAATTGAATCAAAATGAGGTGGTATAAAAGTAACATATGAGAAATACTGAGGTGAAGCTAAACAAGCTTTGAGAATATTTATAATCTCTACATGCTTGTATTATGAAAAAAAAGTGAAAAATAAACTGTAAGAACATCGAACTAAAGAAGACCCCATTACTGAATACGCTATATTCAGCATAGAGAGAAATCAAGCTGGTACTCACCTGGAAGGGTCATCTCTGCTGACTAACTTTCAGGCACTGTGCATGTTATTGAAGTAACCAAACAATTTCTGAGTGGATCTATCCCACTTCATGAGATAGAACCCATACCTGGTACTGTTAACAGGTTCAAGAACCTGTGGCTAAATAGGCCTAGGCCCTGTGAGAGAATCCGTACTATTTTTCCACTAAATGTGTATAGTATTAAAATGTTTCCTAATGAAGTATTGCTATACACATGAGTCAGTTCACCTCTTAACTCTCATCAAAGAAGCTTCTTCATGGAGTAGCTAGCTGCCAATTAACACAGAAGCCTTCAACTGGCCAGGGAACATACAGAAAATAAAAGACAGCTCAGCCTCAATGGGATGTACACATCAGATGCTTTCCCCTAAAACTCAGGAATCTTCTAGGAAAAGGAGGAAGAAAGACTGTAAGAGCCAGAGGTGGTGGATAGCGTAAAGGAAACAGTACTTCCTGGGACACATGTAAAATCACAGTGATTGTGACAGCAGACAAAACTTTCAGCATGGGGAGGTGTGCGTGAAGGGGGAGCTATTAGTGTTTGGTAGCTGCTGGGAGGGGCAAGTCAGTTTTCCTTAATGGTACGGTCTCTGGTATATGGACCACACTACAGGGCAGGCTCCCTTCCCAAGAGTATTTAGGCAACAAAGATGGACTTGATGTGGGGAGGGGAGAAGGCAGATTTCAGTGGGTGAGGACATGATGGGTGGAGAGGGGAAATATGGGAGGAGTTGGGAGAGGGGGATGAATATGATCAAAACACATTTTCTGAAATTCTCAAAGAATTAATACAAATATTTTTAAAAGTTCAAGAAACATGGAAGTGATGTTACTAAAAGTAGCACAGTAGGAAACTCCAGGCTCCATTCTTCCAGGAACTAAGAAGCTGGGAGAAAGAAGGAAACGAATGAATGAACACAAAACAACAAACCTGACCTATNAGATCCGGTCAAACACTGACCACCAGAGCAAAGCTCATGGAGAAGTTGAAGTTGCCAGCCACATCATGGTGAGAGAGTACTCAGGCACCCTGAATTGTCCACTTGCCACTCTCTCTCCAGATCACTGGTGCCACAAAGGCATTGCACTACTGGTGCAGGTGTCTGCTAACACAGAGGGGTAAATACGGACCTTATTCTCAAAGATGTGTGGCTGTGTTTCAACCTGCAGCAAGTTTCTGGATGGAATGGCTTGAGCATGGCAGGTAGGCACCAGATACTAACTGCTTCACTGACGGCATTCTCTGTGCCTTTGATTTTTGTTCCGGCTTTTGCTCTGTGGTTTGGGCTGATGAATGCACGTGTGACCGTGTTTGTGCATTATTTCTTTACTGCAGTCTCTGCAGAGTATTTTTCTTCATTTCCCTCCTATCCCAGACACTCTCTTCTGCTCCATATTGTCTGTCTGTCCACTTCTGTTTGTTTCTCTTTAAGAATCTGTTTCCTTGCTGAATTCTTCCTTGCTTTTGAGTTTCTCCTCTGCAGCATTGAGCTTTACATGCTCTTGGCTTGTTTCCTTAGGTCCTGTTTTGATTTCTTTCCTTCCTTCGTCTGCTCCAGTCCTCCATGTATCCAGTAGCCCTTTTAAAAGCAGAATTCTAAAATATTTTTGTAGCATTTTAGCTAGTTTGTCTCTGTCGGGAGCCATGCAGCCTAGTCTCAGATCAGCATATGACTACCTGTCCAATGGGTGTCTAATGGACGGAAACGGATTCTCACTTGGCAAGGACCAGTAGTCCATGGTACAGTGCAGCAATTTGCAAAGTTTGTGCAGTTTGAAGGCTCTTTCTCTCTCTCTCATTATATTAATGATTCTTTGGGTGGTTTTTAGTTTTACTTTGTCAGTCACACATGCAATGGCTATAATTTTCCCTGAAAATTCTGCTCTTTCTTGAATATTTTCCCCTAAGTTTCAACAGGGGCAAATGCTTCTTAAATCTCTTCTCTGGAATTACTAACTACAACTCCTAACCCTGGGAACGCTAATGACTCAATAGAAACAGTTAGTTAGGCACATATGAGAAGACAACACCTGGAACATTAACCATGTCTCACAGTTCAGGAAAGAAGAGTAAGGCATTCATACACAGACTCGGAAGAAAGCCTCAGGAATACACATAGTGCCAACTGTTGGGAATAAGTTCCCTGGACACCAAGCATAGAATCGTTGGTAGGATCTGGTATGCTCCAAGAGGAAAAAATACAATTCAAAATGTGAGATGGATAGATGCATCTTTACCATACATAGGAGCATATATTGGAAGAAGTATGGTATAGTGAGATAGGAAAAGAGTGCTTTGTCAAAGTCTGCCTTTTACAGAGAGATTGAGACATGGGACCCTCTTGTAAAAAAGGGAACTGTATAAAAACTTATCTTGCAGACATGAAAGACTTGTCTGGGTTTGAATATTGTTGTCCTTAAAGCATTGTGCCCACATCTATTACTTTTTAACTTTGTAACCACAAGTAGCCGCCAGCTGACATAAGTGTTGCGACAGCAGGATGTGTCTGGGTGGATATTTAGTTAAGCCTGCAAAAATGCTGAACTCGACGTCTAGAATAAGGTTATGTAGGACGTGGGAAAGTGTACTGGGGCAGCATAAAGGGGAACAATGGGGGCTTTCATAATGACCACGATGTATTTCTTAAAGGCAAAAATAGAAGCCAATAATAAAGTTGTTCATGTAATCCTCGTAAGAAAAACTCTGTTTATGTATAAATAAAGACTGCCTGAGCTACTTGGGGCCACTTGAGTACAATCCACTTGGTGGTCAGAAGTTTTCCGTGCTCCAACACCCTTTCCCGGTCTCAGGACCTGAACCTGAGCCGAGGCTGGACCCCGGTAGTCATCTTTGGTTTCTTTCTGGTTTGGAGGAATTGAGACCTTGTGGAGTTGTCACAGTGGTTTTCCCCTCTGTTCTTGTGTTTATTCACTTATTCTGTTAGGTGTTGGAATGGCTCTGTACTCCAGGTGGTCTCCCTTCCTGCTTTTCTTGGTTTTATTTTGCTTGAATTTTCACAGTGAATTGTCTCTACTGTGGTTGGGTAGTGATAGAAGCAATGATCTAACAATAGGCCTGCCCCCTGCAGCACACAGCAAACTACTCGTGTACTTCAGCTACAGCTCCTGATTCAGTTCAAGGTAGAAGGGCCAGGAGACTGCTCAGAAAAAATAATTTATTGACTTTTAGAGCTATTAAAATTATTTCATTAAAATATATTAAATTATTAAAATATTAACAATGAGAATTAAAAATAAGGGAAAGTGGGAGAAAAGAATAAAGTAGAAATGAGAGAAAGTGTATGCTTTATTANTATGAAGAATAGCAGACAAAATAAAGAGTAAGTGCAAAAAAGAACAGGCTGTCACTAAGACCTGTCAAGGCAAGGCACCGGCTATGTCAGGACAGCTAAACATTTGGAATACAAAGTTGAGAAGGGATCTTTGCAGAAGGGAAGTGGAAAGGCTGTTTAGCCAGAGGTTGTGGACAATGTCAAGAAAACAGTGCTTTCCAGACAACAGGGCAGATTCATATACAAACCCACAGTGATTGTGCCAGCGTGCATCAGACTGTGCTAGCTCCAGCCAGACAAAATCCCAGCAAAGAGGGGGATAAGATGGGCATCTAATCCACTACTAGCTAACAACTATTAGCACTTGATAGCTGCTGGGAGGAGGGCAGTCAGTTTATTTATTCTAACGATGTGACCCATGGTAGGTCAATTCTAGGGCAGGCCCCAGTTCCAAGACTAGCTGGGCAACACACACTGGACTAGTTAGGGATAGAAGCAGCAAAGCAATCTCACAGTTGGTTGGCAGAGGATGGGAGGGTTGAGAGTGTGGTAAGGGGAGAAGTTGAGAGGAATGAGTGTTAAACATACATTGTAAGAAATTCTTAAAGAATTCATAAAATACTTTTTAAGTGAAGAGAAAATAAGAAAGAAAATTGAGTAGACACTACACCATCAGTCAGCATTTCTTCAAGCTGGGATGGTCATAGCTTCCCCTACTCCCTACATTGTCTTTTATAGCTGAATCTGCAAGTGAAAAGATGGCTGTTAGTCTCAATACCACAAACAAGTTAGGCAGGGGGTCCTCCCTCCTGAGAGAAATTGCAGTGTCAGATGCATCTTTTGGTAGGTGCATCCCTATTCTGAGCATGGGATGCCTCTGTTAGTATCTTGTGCCCACCTGCCAGCTGCAACTCTCTCTCCCCTGTGCTGAGTAACCATGCTTTCCCAGCCTGCTTCTCTTGGTGTGTGTTTCTGAGGGGGTGGGTGGTAAGAGGGCTGGGTTTATCTTTGGTTTGGGGTGTTCTCTTTTAACTCAGATCCGGGTTGCTTTGTTGGTCANTGTTCCAGAGTCTGTGCCTGAGAAAAGTCACGTCTACACAGGAGATGGTGCCATTCAGCTCATGTCATGTGCTGCCAGGCTATTGCTCACCTGTATTTCACTCGGCTTCATAGATTCTTTAGGGTCCTCAGTGATAGCCCTGTGCTTGCATCATTCCTGTCTGAAACTCAGCTTTGAGCATCTCTGCAGCCAGTGGCCTGACACTTCTGAACCTGGCCCCATTTCACCCAGCCCACTCAGCCTACATCTTACCTAAGGTTCCAATGACATCTAGGGTCAGCTAAATGACAGCTCACTCCAGGAAACACTGCAGTTCCTATGCCCCAAGGCTAAGGGAAGGGCCGAGGATGAGAGCTAGCTGCTCCTGTGGTGGAGTTTGAAGTTCTCACCTCGGCTTTCTTCTTTCTGCTGCATCAAACATCTGTTTCTCCACATTTTCAAGCTGTCCATCATTCCTGTGTGTGTTCTGATAGTCTTCCTCTCCTTCCCTCTCCTGTTCCTTCTGTCTTTAGAGAGAGACTATTCTCTCTCTCTCTCTCTCTCTCTCTCTCTCTCTCTCTCTCTCTTTCTCTCTCTCTCTCTCTTTTTCTCCATCCCCCCTCTCTCATGACTCTTCCTTCCTTAGGGTACACAGAGCTAGCATATAATCAACCATCTCACCTGGAAGTCAGCGATTACTTCAAATGTAAATAGACTGACCTTTCCACTTAAAAAGCAGAGATTGGTGGTATGGAGAATCAGTATTCAATTATATGCCTCTTAAAGAGGGTTATTTAAGATTAAAATACAAAAATAAGAATGAAGTCAAAGGACAGTGTCTAAGGGTTTCTATTGCAACAACAAAGCGCCATGATCAAAAGTAACTTGTGCAGGAAATGGTTTCTTTTAGCTCACAGGACTGTGATGGCTATCACTATCCATCACTGAGGAAACAGCAACTCAGACAGAACAGGAGCTTGGAGGCAGGAACTAATGCAGAGGCCAAGAAGAAATACTACTTCCTGGCTTGCTCCTCATGGCTTGGCCAGCCGTTTTCTTACTGCAGCCAGGTCACCACCTCAGGAATGACACTGCCCACGGTTCGCTGGGCCCTCCCACATAAATTCTAGCTAAGGAAATGCCCTACAGGCCTGCCCAGAGCCCGATCTTTCGGAGGCATTTTCTCAATCAATGACTCTAGCTTGTGTCAAATCAACATAAAACTAGCCAGAACAGACAGAAAAAGCAATTCCTGTGGATAATGGCTAAAAGGCAGATAGTACTAATATCAGATAAAATAGACCCTAATACAAATATTATGAGTCAAATGAGGATATTCTGTGATAATAAAATGTTCATTCATAGAGAAGCTATAATAGTTATGTACATAAGGAATTAAGCAGCAGAACTCTAAAATATGAAAAGTAAATTAGCAGGATTAAATGGAAAAATATCTCTATAGCGATAATTGCAAACTTAATTTTCTACCTCCAGCAATGTGCATGTCATCTGCACAGATATCACCATAGAAACAACAATCACATGCAATACTATTCATACCAACTGGACAGGCAGACGTCTATGTCACAGTCCACTCAGCAACAGAAAATACAGTACACACTGAACATTGTTCAATATAAACAATATATGAGGTGAAAAAATAATCTCAATATATACTAATTATTAAAATCATATAAAGTTTTCCTCCAACCACAGTGGACTATATCTGGAAATTAATGAAAATGGAAAAATAAAAATTTCACAAACATATAGAATAAAACATCACATTCATAGAAACCAATGGATCAAAGATAAAGATACCTTTAGAAAAATAAACACAAAAACACAATCTACAAACAGATCTGCAGTGGTTTGAATGAAGCTCATGGGGCGTGGCATGATTGGGAGGTGTGACATCATTGGAGTAGTTGTGACTTTGTTGGAAGAAATGTGTCACTGAGGGGGCTTTGAGGTTTCAGGTGCTCAAGCCAGGCTCAGTCTCTTCCTCTTCCTGCTGCGGCTGATCCACATATAGAACTTCCAGCTCCTCCAGCACCATGTCTACCTGGATGCTGCCATGCTTCCCATCATGGACTAAATCTGCGAAACTGTAAGCCAGCCCCCATTAAATGTTTTCTTTTATAAGAGTTGCAGTGGTCACAGTGTCTTTTCACAGGAATAGAAACCCTAAGACAGAGATTGGTACCAGGGACTGAGGACCATGTTTTTGTTTGGAAGAATGTGAACTTTGGAACTTTGGACTAGGAAAACAGTAGAATGCTTTAAGCATGACTTAATGAGACAGTTTGGTAGGGGCATGGAAGACAGTGGTGCTGAAGGTGATTTGAACTGTGAGAGCCCACTCAAGAGGCTTCAGAGGAGAAGAATGTTAGTATGTGGGCTAGAGAGTGTTCTTGGGATCTTTTGGTGAATAGCACAACTGCTTTCTGCCCTTGTCCAAAGAAAAATCTGCCTGAGGCTAAATCAAAGAGTTTAGGATTAATTGTGTTTGCAGAGGAGATTTTCAAACAGCCTACTGTGGACAGTGTCATGTGGTTATTAGTGTTCATGCTTATATAGATCTGTAATGAAAAGGATCAAGCTGAGCAAGGAAAGTTACAAAATGAATAATTTGAGGAGAAATGAAGCAACAGGAAGTAGAATGGAGCTAAGTCCTGTGTTCAAGGAGATAAACAGATTAAAGAAAATTCTAATGTTAAATGGAATAAAGGGGATGGGACACCACTCCCACCTAGCTAAGTTTCCAATTTGTGAAAAGGAATTAACAAAAAGCTTAGAGCTGGGTAAAGTGGTGCACTTCTTTAATCCCAGCACTCTGGAGGCAGAAGCAGGAGAATTTCTGATTTTGAGGCCTGTCTGGGATCTATAGATCAAGTTTCAGGACAGCCAAGCTTACACAGTAAGGGAACCCATCAGAAACAGAAAACTGTCTTTAAGAAAAATTAGTATACCAAACTCAGCAGCATACTAATGAGATTATATATCATGGCCAATGAGGTTAATTGGAAATCAAGCAAGATAGTTTATCACATAAATAGAATGAAGGGAGAGAAAATGTAGTTTCACACAATCACCTTAAGAGATGAAGAAACCTATGTAACTACACCTGCACTTTCTTAAAATTATTGCTCAGCAAACTAAGAACAGAAAGAGAACTCAACATAAAAGGAACCATGTATGAAAGCTCATATTCAGTAGAAAAATCCCTATTCAGTAACAAATGTTCATATCCTCCCCTCCACCAACACCAAGACATAAATGAGAATACCCTTTGTGGTTTGAATGAGAAATGTCCTTCATAGACTCAAGTATGTGAACTCTTGGTTTCCTCCTTGGTGGCACTGTTTGGGGAAGTTAGGAAACCTTCAGCTGGTGGAGTCTTATTAGAAGAAGACTGCTTCACTGAGGGTGGGTTTTGAAGGTTTATGGTTTTGTCCCACTTCCTGCTTTTACCTATATATGGTTGAGATGTTTTCTCTTAGCTTCTTATTCTGGCTACCTGCTGCCTTGCTTCCCCCTCCAAAGTGGATGCTCCTTCTGGAAAGTAAGCTGAAATAACTCTTCTACAAGCATCTTTTGGTCATGTATTATCACGGCAAGAGAAAAGTAACTAGCACATACACATTCAATGTTGACTTGGAATTTCTAAGCAAAGCAATTAAGCAAGCAAGTAGATAAATAAATGGCACCCAAATTGGAAAGGGGAAGTAAATTATCCACACAGGTATCATCTTGTATACAGAAAAATTTAAATACTGCATCAAAATCTATCAGCACTAATAGTATATTCTGTAAGGTTGCAGAATATAAGGCAAACACACAAGAAATGTGTATTTTTGAATGCTAGTAACAATCTGAATATAAAATAAATTCATCTGTACAACTGCATCGAAAACACATAGAAGCAACTTTAATATAAGGCAATTACTCTGAAAATGAGAAAACATTACTTAAAATATTAATAAATGCCTAAATAAGTTGAAAATATTTTATCTATAGACTGGGAGATTTTGATAATATTATGAAGACAATATTTCCTAAATTGATCTAAATTCAGTGTAAATGCTATAAAAATCCAAATGGCCATTTTAGACATTCACAGCTGGTGAGAGTGTTGAGAATAAGTGTCTGTTGAGTGCTCAGTTCTTAAACTGAACATCTGTGTCACTCCCTCCAAGTCCTGGAAAACATTGCAGAGGAGGTAGCAAGAACATGAGAGCTAGAAGGTGAGAAGAACTGCTGAAGACTTTGTCTTCCGACTGTTTCATGGCCATGCCAACATGGACACACAGCAGCTGTGGGTACCAGGTTATGATTGCCCCTTCAACATCCCATCACGGATAGGGGAGGATGCCCGAGGGCTCACTCCTCCCTGGAGAGCCCTTGACTGTTAATGGTTGCTGGGAATGGGGGCATTGTATGGGAATGGTGTAGCCATTGGTAAGTTGTCTATGCTCCAGAAAATAAACCCTACCCATGCTCTCTATGCAACTCTAATTAAGCACAGTGGGTCAAACAACGAAACAAAAAGTGTAGGAGAAAGACCAGCTGGGAAGAAGTGAGGGGCCAGTAAGGATAGGACAGCCACAGGCGAGTGTAATGAGGAGTGAATATCATCACAACACTAAAAGTTGTGTAAAGTTGTCAAAATGGTCAAAATGATGTTCAACTTAAAAAACAAGAAAAGAAAAAATGGAAAAGTTGACCCTAAAATTTACATAAAATTGAAAAGGACTTTAAATGGCAAAAATAATATTGGAATATAAAAATTAAGTAGAAAAATACTTTTATTCCAGCATTATTTAAAAGTCACAATAACTGTTGTGGAATATTATTTTAACTAGGCAAAGATGTATTATATTTATTTATGCTGTAGAATATTACTTTTTAATTGTGTAAAGGTGTGTTACATTTGCTTCTGCTGCCTTTGTTAACAATGTAAGGATGTGTTACATTTGTTTGTGCTGCATTTGTTTAATTATGTAAAGATGTGATACATTTGTTTCACCTTGCCTGCCTAATGCATCTAATTGGTCTGGTAAAAAGCTGAATGGCCAATAGCTAGGCAGGAGAGGGATAGGCAGGGCTGATAGAATAAGTAGGAGAAGAGAAGAGGAGAAGGAGGAGAAGAGAATGAGAGAGAAAAAGAAGGATATGCCCAGGGACAGAAGCCAGGCTGCTGCTAGCCACCCATCCATAGAGATAGCAGTAAAGTAAGATATACAGGAAGAAAAGTAAAAAGCCATGAGGCAAAACATAGATGAAGAGAAATAGGTTAAGTTACAAGAGCTAGCAAGAAACGAGCCTAAGCTAAGACCAAGCATTCATAATTAACAATAAGTCTCTGTGTCATGATTTGGGAGCTGGTTGGGGCCCAAAAGAAAAAGCCTAGTTCAAATAACCAAAGCAATGTGCTGTTGGCATCAACTCTTTCTTGACCATGGGTCTTGGTAAAGCTTGTGATGAGATTGCCTAAGCTCTAGTTAAATGCCTGCCCCCTGCAGGTCTTTAATTTCAAGCTGAGGTAAGGATCATCATTCTTGGGATGTTTTTCTATATTAATTTAATGGGTGTTTCCTCAGCACTTCTTATGTTCATGCAGCATTTCAAGTCCCACAGAAACACTAAGGTCTCTATTCTCATGGAGAAAGAGAGAACACAAGCAAGATCAGTAGTAAGTATAAAAATTAGAACTTGTGGCAAGTCAGAAGTGCTTTAGGAATAAACAAAGTAGTTTAAAATAGTCCTGCGAGCCAGTTTGTAGGAGGGTGAGTTCAGTGCTTGCTTAACATTATCAAGTACAGGAAAGGTTTGAAGAATATTGAGTGAATTTGCCACAGGGATGGGACATACTCATCAGGGGAAAACAGTATTGACAGAGGTGACAGCCAATGTATTCTTTTTCTTTGAGGCTGGAGATACCTAATATGACTAAAGAACAGACAGATGTGCTGAGTGGCATGATGCACTGTGTCTTAGTTAGTGTTGTATTGCTGTGAAAAGACACCGTGACGATGCCAACTCTTGGAAAGCAAAGCATTTAATAGAGGATTGCTTATAGTTTTAGTCTAGCATGGCAGCATGCAGGCAGACATGGTGCTGGAGAAGGAGCTGAGAGTTCTACATCTGGATCCATAAGCAACAGGAAGAGAGAGCCACTGGGCCTGGCTTGGGCTTTCGAAACCTCCAAGCCCACCCCAGTGACTGTTCCTCCAACAACGCCACGTCTATTCCAACAAGGTCACACCTCCTAATCCCTCTCAAGAAGTGGCACTCCCTGATGGCATTCAAGTTTATGACCTATGGGGGCCATTCCTATTCAAAGCACCGCAGGCTGCGTCAAGGTCCCCAGGTGTTTATGTCCCTGAGTTGATGCTCAGATGGTTTTGGTAGCATAGTTACCTGTCCTATTGATAATGAGCTGGCTTATGTGACTTACTTTGGTGAATAGAGTGTGGGTAGGCATGACAAATTCTTGAAAGAAATATCTGTCTTTTACTTCACTTCCCACACATGTTTTATCACCCTGAAGGAACAAGCCCTATTGTTCTCTAGCAATCAAAATTAGAGGGCTACTGAGCACACTCAAATCAGAGCCAGAAACTTGTAGATAGCCTGACCCAGCCAGTCTCCAGCTGACTTGCACGTCATGGGCAGAATTACATGTTTGTTTTGTAACCAACTGAGTTTTGGGTTAATTTGTTACTTATCACTATTATTATTATTGCTATTATTATTATTATTATTATTATTATTANTAGTAGTAGTAGTAGTAGTAGTAGTAGTAGTAATTTTTACTTATCCCAAAAGAGAGGTGAGTAGATGAGATCAAGAGAGCCAGCGAGGGTAGGGAGGCTATTTAGTACCTTTTGAGGATTGCAAGGCTCTCACTGAGTGAAATCACATACTCTGTATGCTTTGAGATAGTCTCTCTCGATGCTGTTACGACAATTGTCTGAGAGTGCGGATAGCTAGGACAGAAGCAGGACACGTAGAAGATGCAGTAAGAGTCCAGTGTAAGGATTTTAGTAGATGGCGTAGACCAAGGAGGTATTGGCTGAAGCTGTCAGTACTCTGATTGAAAGCAATGACTACTTTTACTGACAGATTAGAAGTACTGAGTGACAAAAGTAAGAGAGAGTCAAAGATGCCTGTAAGCTTTTGACTGAAAGCTAGAAAAATGATTTGTCATTGGTTGAGATGTGTGCTCAATTTCCTGGCTGACTTCTACTTCTGTTGGCCTACTGTGCATGAAAGAGAGGAAAACTTGGGAACTTTACAGTAAGTTAAACATTTGCATATGATTGATTCTGGGTTAGGAGTTCTCAGTGAGAGGAATCAGCAAAAGGCTTGAGCAGCTGTGTGAAGATAGGCAGGCTCTCCTTGTGAGAAGGCATTAGGTGAGGGAGGAGTGGTAGCTGCATTGCCTAGAGCAGCTTCCCAGGCCTGTGGGACTGGCTGCTTTATGGCTGAAGTTGAGACAGGCTTCCAGGGATCTTTTCTGGGGACTTATGAGCCACTTGTCTTCTCCAGAGAATATGCAAAGACCATTAGTTTTTGTGTATCTAGCTTCTTTTTACATCTTTACTCTTTGAACTCTGTCCACATGTGAGAAAACACCAATCCATGTACTAAATCCTTTACCTCCTGTAACAGCTAGTGTGACTCTGATTCCTTGATCAAATCTAGACCAAATTAGACAAGAAAGAGAGGATGATGAGGGAGTAGGTCTAGAGGGCGATGATCAAGACCTCAAAAAATGAGATTCTCTCTCTCTCTCTCTCTCTGTGTGTGTGTGTGTGTGTGTGTG
>LZPO01045463.1:17838-32387 GCA_001675575.1 Neotoma lepida | reverse complement strand
TACATTTGGGTGTTTTGCTAGTGCTATAGTAACCTTACAGAGAGGTAAATGGCACATGTAAGATTGTATGTAAACAGTTTGAGAGTCAAAAAGATGTTAGTTTACAACAAATTACTGTGTGCTGGTTACATTTGTATAAAAATTTAGATCTCTACACTGGAAGGAATCAGAAGGCATGTAATTGCAGGTTAACACTTAATCTGTTTATTTCTGTATAATATTGATGTGTACAATAAAAATAAAAGATTCATTGGTGAAATGGTTTGCTTGATTAATAAAAAAAATACTGATTTCTTGAAAACATAGATATTCTCCTTTAAATTAAAAAAAAAATACATTTCTAACTGTTAAAGTAAAAGCTAGTCTCCAAAAATGTGTGGCTGAAAAGTTTTTGCAGGACTTTGTAAGAAGAAAGTTTTGATGAAGATGGACTTTTATCTTCTGTGTCTTTTCTCAGTTGTCTGATTTTAAGAACTAATTATAGAAATAGTAGATACAATCCAGTTCATCACTGTGAAGATCTTCCGCGGCCCAGCGTGATGGTGCTTGCCTGTAATCCCAAAACTTGGGAGCTGAGGTAGGAGAATTGCTGTAAGTTTGAGGCCAGCCTGGACTACATAACAAACCACCCGGAGCTATGTAGACACCATGTCTCAAGAGAGAGAGAGAGAGAGAATGAGAATTGAATAGTAATCCAAATCTAAAGTCATCCATTACTGTGGAGATTAAGTCTGGGAGCCATGGAGATGAGGTCAGTTTCGCGGGTGTCCACTGAGCAGATGTGAGGAGTCCTTTGCCGAGGATACACCTAGGGACTGAGGCCGCAGGCCAATACTTTCTTCAGTCAGCTTGAGTGATCCGAAGAGATGTAACCCGACAAGCATCAGCTAAACTCCTAATGTGGTTATGACTTGGCATCAGTCAGTTTAGGGGTTAAAAATATAAAAGCAAACAGGACGTGTTCTCTACCTGAGAAGCCTGCTGGAATGCTTACCCTAAGGTAAGGTGTCCTTCTCACTAACAAGCATTTACAATATTTTATACACACCATCCTTGCCCTTAATCTGGAAAGTAAAAACTTGTGATACGTGACATTTTTCCCCCAATTTTATTTTGTAAGCTTTTCATTTTAGAGTGACAATTTGTAAGAACATTCAGACTATTTTTTTTCATGGCATGTCTTTAGGAGCGTGCCAAAGCTTTGAGCTGCAGAGTTGGAAACAAGCTGCTTAAAAGTTAGAAGCTGGGTCAGTCAACAGTTGCTGAAATCCGTCCTGTCTAATGTTTTTAGCTTTGTGTCCTGCATGGGGAAGAAGAAGTCCAGGAAACGGAGCCCAAAGCACAAGGTGCCGAGTGTTGAGGGAGGTGCAGGTGTAAGCAACCAAATGACAGAGGCGGAGTGTGAAGTGTTCAAAGTACCAAAGATAGTGCCCTTTTTAGGACCAGTTCTCCTCACCTTTGTGGTGGCTCTAGTTGAAGTCCTGCTCCACTGGCTTTTATGTTAGTACTTCATCTTAATTTGCATTTCCATATTTATTTGGGTGGGGGCTGCTACAGTACACTTGTGGAGGTCAGAGGGCAACTTGACTGTCCCTCAAAGTTTCCAGGGATTGAAATGAGATCCTTGGGCTTGTTGGCAGGCCCCTTATCCACTGAACCACACCAACAGTCTTTTTAACCTTTATTATAACTGTTTTTGTTTTTGAGATAAGATTTCATATATCCAGGCTGTCTTTGAACTTGCTGAGTTCAAATGAAGAACTTCTGATCCTCCTGCCTCTACTGAGATTGGAGGCGTGTGCCACCACACCTAATTTGTGGGGGTGCTGGAGACTGAACCCAGGGTTTCATTGCATGTGAGGCAAGCTTTCTTCAACTGAGCCACATCCTCAGCTCCCTTTTTAAACCTGTGTTAGAATGAGGTGTTTCATTTTTAACCAATGAAAGAATGCATTCATGTTTTAACGGGGGAAGCAATATCTCCAGGTTTGTGTACGATGCGCTCATGCAGTTCATGGGTAACTCAACTTGATTATTTCATGGGCACTGGAACAGCAGTTTACTACAGTGTGCACAGGACACTGACTTGTTCCCTCAGGGTACCACTGTAAGGTAAGGAAGGGCAAATCTATGTCTATATGAGACCTGAGATCTATGTGTTGTGCCTGCATTCCTACTTAGTATTTTAGATGCAGCAGCATTTCTTAAGATGCTGTGGTTCTGCTTGCCCTGTATCTGAATAGAGTACATTGTTCCACATGCATGTGCAAAACACATAAATCACTACCTGAAAAGTGATGGCTCTGAGAACTTGACTTCCTTACAAATATCCTTTGAATTCAAATTTGTGCAATTAAAGCAGACTGGTCAGGGTTGAAAGGACGGGGAAGTTAATTGTGCACACATATGAAACTTCTTTATCCTGAAGTTGCTGTCAAGAGTGTTACATAAATTATCCTTACTGTTGTCCTGTGATTTTAGCATTTACTGTTGCTGAACATATATGTAATCCTTTATACACTCCTTACAACTACTTCAGAGGCATACCCACAAGAGAAAGAATGGCAGAGTATGATTGACAGGTGTCAGGAAAGTAAGTGTCATAGTTCAGTCAGAAGGTCATGGCATCTCCAAGCATTTTATAGTTCACAGCAAATAATTCTTGGAGACATCCGCACAGGAGGTTCCATACCAGGGTATGACTTGGTTTTGGCTTTTTGAGGCAAGGTGTTACAGCCTAAGCTGACCTTGAACTTGCTATGTAGCTAAGAGTGACCTTAAGCATGTGACCCTCCACCTTCCAAGTTCTGAGACTACAGGTGTGCACCACCATGTCCCACTTCACTTATTTTTGCTGAATGCTGTATAATTAAAATCCCGAGCCCTCTATCTTTTGAGATTGACTTGTTCCTTTATTCATCTCATAGATGCTATTATGCTAACCTAGTTAAAATGTTCCTTGTAAGTTAACATCTTTATGTTTGTAAGCTTATAGTTAAACCTTTTGAATAAATCTCAGGCCTTATACATCATAAACAGGGGATGTCACAGAATGTCTTGCTGAAGATCCAGGGATCTTTCTTTCAGGCAATCAGCAATTATGAATTTTCCTATTTTAGAATCCACCTAGAATGAACCACTAAGACCATTTTTAAAACAGTACAAATTTTAATTTTAAGGTGTTCCATTAGTATTTTTATTTTCTACCATTAGGGCAGTGATTCTCAAACCAAGACATCTGCCCTCCAGGAAGCATTGGGGGATGTTGGGAATCTTTGTTGTCAAAATGGAAAGAGGAAGCTGCCAGCATGTAGTGTACAGTGAGATGGAGGTAAAGGTGCTGTCAACATGAAATGCTCAAGGTGACCCCCTCACAACAGGTTTTCCCAGGATAGATGTCACCGCTGCCAAGATTGAGGAGACCAAAACAGATGACTATCCTAAGCAACCTCATTTCTCTGTGCCTCGACATCTGCCTGTTGTCCTCAGGATTTCTAACTAGGTCACTTGTTCTTTGTACCATGTCATTATCAGCAGGAATCCTAGTATTTGCATTGGGCTGCTTCATATATATCCCTTGTACCCACCCATCTCCCATTATGAGCCAACAGTGGCTTCCTTTTGGAGATTTCGGATCATGAAAACAATTTAGAGAATCAGTTAATACTCCCCACCCTCCTCTAATCATCAAATATGAGTTAGAAGTTCCATGGATATTTAAAAATATTTCCAAGAAGTAGAATAATTCCAAGACAGTTAGAAATGAGGATTTTTTTCATGTGCTGCAGAAAAAAACTACCCCTAAACTAATATAAAAATAGCATATTTCAAAATGCTCTTTGGAAGGGCATTGTGTGAAACTTCTCTTTGCATGCATCTGACAGGAAAACTAAAGTTGCCCACAATGGAACTGCAGTTGCTTTGACAGTGGTTCCCAGGTGTTGAGACAGTGCTGCAGATTGACAGTTAATAGAAGGCATTAACTGTAGGAGATGATTAATCGTGATGGAGTATGTATTCTACACAGAGAAAACCCTTGAGACTAGACCACAGCTGGGTGCAGAGGTTCCAAGACAACCATCACTCACTGTCGGGTTATCCCAGTTACAGGGCTAAATTTTAGGAGTATGGATGACAATGAACACTGAGCACTTACTATATGTATCCCAGATACTCCTGTAAGTTCTTGTTATCTTTTGTCTAATCCTCAGTAGCCCCCCAGGGTAGGTGCTTTTATTGGCCTCATTTTACAGAAAGGAAAACAGACACTGAAGGCAAGGAATTTGACGAACATCACACAGCTGGTAAGTGGTAGAGGGTCAGGAGTGTTCTTCAAACTCTGCCCATCTGACACCATAACTCACACGCTGTGACTGAAAGATGCCCTGTCCTCAGAGAGGTGCCAGATCTAGTTTAGGGGCACCAGGAACTGCATACATTTCAGGAACTGTTCTCATCTCCCATATATTTTTTTTTTAAAGCAGCTCTGTGATGATAAACACTGATGTTTCTACATGGGGATTGGGGATAAAATAGACTGTTCATCAACTTCCAGCATTACTGAAAGGTAAGCAGTGTAACTCTTGGTCTATTGGGGCTGACACTGTCACACAGTTAGCCACTATATTATATTAGGCTGTATGACTGACTGGCTGGAAAAATAGGCATAGGTCAATGAATGCACAGGGAAGTTACTTGGAGGGAGATCTTGGAATGCTTCACAAATGAGAAGGCATTTGACCTGGACCTGAAGGATGAAAATTACTTCCTTGGGATGATATTAGGGAAAGCATTCCCTGCTAGAAGCATGGTAGAAATGAAGTCCGTGTTTACTTGACATGAGCTCCTACCCTTCCAATAGTTCTAGGCTGTTAAGATTCTTAAGTATATTACCTCTGGATTTGTTGAAAGCTCGAGGATTTGAGACAAGGATGACCCAGTATCTTTATAACTGTTCCAGAGTAGGTTCTCACTGAACCCAGCCTGTGATAGGAAGGGAGACACACTGTCCTGATGACATTATTTCAGAGCCAGACTATAGGGCTCATATTTATTTTCTATTGGGCACCCATGCCTGGAGACTGTACCACTTTGGATTTCCTGTTACATATCACAATCCATTTACTTTTCCTTATCAGAGAAGGAAACATGGCACACAAATAGTACAAGAGAGAAATATACAAACCACGAGGAGTTTCAGTAAAAGGCTGGTCCAGTGTTGACACTGCAGAGGTTCAGTAAACAAATTCGTTAGTGTTGGATATGTCCATTCATAAGACTACACTAATTGTTGGATATATCCATATTCATGAGACTATACTGATAGACTTAGCCTGAAGAGTAGGTGTGAAACTGACGAGAGGTTCTTTAAAAATCACCAGGCACCTCTGGCACTGAGGATCAATAGGCTTCCAGAGATCATGAAGTGGATAAAGGCAGGTTGTGTACTGTGCCATATAAGAAGGAATAACATGAATATCTGATATGTTACTGGGAATTTTATTTCTGGTGGCTGTTTTAGTAATGTGTATTGAAACTTTCACATTTTGTGCTCTTGATCTTATTACTAGCAATTTGTCTTAAAACATTATTGATATATATAAAAATATAGCTAGATGGATTATAACATGCCCCCCAACACATTGTTATATATACCACTAGCCAGGTGGTATTTTAAGTGCTTTGTGAGTACTAGTGAATTCAATTTTCATTCCAGTTCTGTGGGGCCTCTACATAGCATCATTAACTCCATTTTATTAATAGTTAAGGAAATAAAAGTTCTACACAGTTAACCCATTCAAGATCACACAAAAAGTGGAGGATCCAGAACTTGATTGGTGTTAAATTGTCTCTCCTTGCATCACTGTCAGATGAGGGAGAAACTACAAAAGATCCAAAGGTCCACACTGTGAAATCGNAAGGAGAAAACAATATAGAAATACGCCACTGGCAAACCATTCAGGAGCCACACCCTGCAAACCCTCTATTCCAAAAGCTCCTCTTGACATAGCTCATATCTCTGCCAAGGTTGCCCCAAGGTGGGTGGATAGTCTTCACAGCTCATTTCTGTATGGCCTGCGTGTTTCTGGTTCTTGTCCAATACTGACCTCCTGCTCACTGTGCCCTCTGCAGCTTCCCCTCATGAACGGTGTCCAACTCCTTTGAGTATTGTCCTTACTCCCCACCCCCTACTTTAGCTGATGGTTCTCAAGGACCCTGACTCCCACCTCCCTCAGCTGTTTTTCCCAATAATCCATATTCTCAAAGACTAAGTCCTAGAGGCTGTGACACTGAGCACCACTGCTGCTTTCCAAGGCATCACTCATGCTATATATCTCTGTTACACTCGCCCTGTGAGGCTGCAAAACTGAACTCACTACCACACAGATGCGCAAGAAATACAGAGCTTCTTTGGCCATTGGTTCCTTCATTCGTAGACTTATGCTTTCATCCTGGATTGTTCCCAGCAGGTGACAGTCACCATCCCCAACTGTCCTTTGAATTATACCCACTTGAGCCCATCTTCCAGAATGATACAGACAAATAGATGATAGGTATATGTGTATATATGCACACATATGTATATGTGTTCTCTCTACTGAAAATACCCTTTTATTTTTAAAGATTCAGAATGATTTTTAGGGTGAAAAAGCCCCCCAACCCCATCAAAATCCAGAGGTAAGCAGAATGCCATGACTCAATGAGAAAAGAGAACAACTTATGACTTGCCATGTATGTAAAAGCCTCTGGAACAATCATCCCATAGAATGCTAAGCTCCTAAAATATGTCTCCAGTGAGGGCACTGCCCAGACAAGAGGACATAGAGGTACCATTGCCATGCTGCAGCAGGTGAGAACTGTGATGGAAACAATTCAGGAGCTGGAACAGAAAAATAGAGTATGGATATGGTTGGGGGCAGATGGCACAGTCAAAGGTTGTCTGCAGTCATTCTGGTNTAGGGACCATACAGAAAGAGTCTGTGCCCTTGTCTCTCTGCCTAATGAGTGGGCCTGTGGTAGAAATCTTGGAAAATGAGCAAAAATCCCATGAGATTACACTAAGATTTGACATTTATCCAAAGCAACCTGATCAGTTGGTCTGAAAGTCAGTCAAAATCATCTAAGGAACCTTTTACACTAAATTCATGTTTGCATGGGCTAAGTGTTGGAGTCAGCATTTGAGATCACCTCCTGGGAGATACACACTAGCTGTACAAAGGACCGGAGGGTGGAAACACGGTTCCAGAGAAGAAAAAGCTGCTCCTCTGAGGACTTAAGTCGTGCATGGAAAAGGAAAGACAAATAGCGGTGAGCAAGAGAAGCTTGAAAATGTGAGTGGTTCCAGAACCAGCCTNGCTCTGACACCTCACAGCCTTGCTTTGTGCCCTTGCACAAAACAATTATAAAGCTCCCTGTTGAACCACCCATTTTTCTGTTTGTCTTTCTCCCTTTCCCACTGGAGACTCAGTATGACTAGGACTTTGGAGAAATGATCTTCTTGCCTATCCCGAATCCTCACCCTAGTCACCAAGATGGTTTTCATGGCAAACATCCCACACAGTCACCTGACAAATTAATTCTTTAAGTGCTAGGCGTTCTGTTCCTGCNTTTTACTTCCCAGGCTATGTATCAATGTCTTCCTTTAACACATCCCACAGGTTTCTTACCTTCTCTCCCCATTCTCCTTTTATAATCCTGAGCAGCTTATATTTTCTAGTNGATTAATTATTAACATGCGCACTCATCTTCAACTCTTCATTCTTAGAAAAATGGCCTGCTCCCTCAGGCTAGTTGGGAACTCTCTAGTTGAGTCATAGCATGATAATAGAAAGTCACTTAAAATAGTGTTGCTACCNTCTGCTGTACAGCCTGGCTCTCTTGAGAGTTTTGTAAATTATAAAGTGACAGAATGGAAATACAATGAGGTACATCTTAGATTCCCTTATGCTTTCTACTTCTTTTTGTGTGCTGGGCACATGCTAGGCAAGAGCCCTACCACTGAGCTGCACCTTAAGGCTTCTCTAATATTTTTAATTTGCTCATTTGGTCTATTTCAGATTTTGTTCCCTTGGTACCAAATTAGTAATCGAGCATGCTAGAATACACTTGGAAACTAGATGCATTGCACTTGGAAAGCCATGACAGTACTATCCACAATTCATTCATAGGTAGATTTATTTTCATGGATTTCAAAAGACCTTCAGCTTACCTCTTGATCACAGTAACTTGCTTTGGGCTGATCTTTCTAGGAAAACAATCCAGAAAAGGCCCTGGAGCAGCAGCTAGATGATCTGGGTTTTCACTCAAGAAAGGTCCTGTGACCTCAGACTTACACTCATTCAGCACATTTTCCACCTTGAGCTGGACGTCCTTGGGGAAACAGGAACTAAGCTCAGAGTGGGTTCTATTGGGGATCTTTCCGCTACAGTTGCCAGGATTAACAATCACCTGGAAAGAAGGAAAGAGGTGAAAGACTGTCAACTCAGGGTTGAGATAAATAGTCTAAAATTCGGGTGTCTGTCCAAGTGGGGCTACAGCTAAGCTGGAAGCCAAAGGGGTCAGAGAGCAAAGTGAGCTGCTGTCAGAAGACCAAAATAGTGAGATGAGATCATGGAAAGAGAAATCGTGGTGTGCCTTCCAAGCTACCACAGGGAGCCTAGGGTGTCCACACCTCGTGTTTTACCAGCTGCATCAACAATTACTTATCCCGCCTTCCTTTAAAAAATTACCATATTTAATGGACAAACTCACAGGCAATACTAGTGAGGGNCAGTGTGAACAAGTACCGAAACAGCAGCAGATGTTAGAACTGTGAGAAGGGAGCCATCGACCACAACATAAGCACTGCCTGGCTGAGTGACTCTCTTCTGGGGAGATGGCTTTCACAGGCAGCTCCCAGATTTTAAGTCACTACAGGCACAAAGTACCTATGTTTCTACCGGGCAGCAAACAATAGATCTGTTTAAGGTATTTATCTGAAATAGTTTTTTTTTAATAAAAATTTTTATTTTATTTGGGTGAGTTTCTTACCTGCATATATGCATGCACACCATGCGTGTGCCTGGTGCCCTTAGAGGTCAGACAATGATGTCAGATCCCCTGGAACAGGAGTTCTAGATAACTGGGAGTCACAAAGTGGGTGCTGGGAACTGAACCTGGGTCCTCTGCGATAATGACTCTTAACCACTGAGCTATCTCTTTAGGCTCGGAAGAGTATGTTTGTTCTTAACGTAATATTTTAAAGAGTTCTTTCATGCTGTGCTTTTTTAATTTTTGGAACTGGATCTTGGGTACTATCCAGAAAGATTTGTGTTGTAGAGGAAAGAGTTGAAAATGGAATTTGAGAAAGGGTAGGAAATAAACATGAAAAAGGAGATCATTCACTAGAACAATTTTTTTTTAAAACCTAAAAGAGGTAAACCAAGAAACAACTGTCATTTTGGTGTTTTGGAGAAGTGCCTCTTTTGCTTAAGTGGAAACATCATTCCAACAGCTTGGAAAATGCTGACCTCTTCCGATGCTGGAGATAAACACAGTGATGGAACATAGGTAGCCAGCAGTGAGCAGATTAAATCTCCTTTCTGAACAGCCTACTTCACTTGCAGAAAAATGTTGATGATCCCCAAGCTTGGACTTGGGAAGCAAGCTGTGGGATTTGAGAATTGACTTGGTAATTTACAGGGCCTGTCATTTACAGTTTACAGATGCTTTTGTCATTTTGCTTCAGTACTTTCTACATGTGTCATGGGGTTGAGAGGATTAAATGAAACCATACAAGAGGCTGCTCGGAAGCATCCCTGACACACTGCAAGCAGTCCACATCTCTGTTAGTGGCTTGGAATTGACATCTTTAGTGGAGGGGGGTGAGGAAGCTTCTGTAACAAATAGACACCATAAACAAAGTGTCAAAGAACAGCTGCCCTGCTTCATCTATCAAATAAGTGTTTTCAGACATATTAAATGTACCTCTATTCCTTAACGCTCAAATATGGGTAGAGGCTACTAATTGTAAGAAACTGAACTGGGGTCTCACTAAAATGATCACATGATCCAAAGTGTTTTTGCGAGGCAAACAGTTTTACTTCTTCAGAAGGGTGCTTAAATCAAGCAGGGAAGCACACTCAGCAGAGGGCCCACTGGATTTTTAATCCTAACATAAAGAGATCCTGTGCCTCATTCAGAGTGGTCAGATCTCCACTTCACATTGGTTAATTTAAAGCGACACAGTTGCTAGGCAGAATACAGTTTTGAGCATTCAGTGCAACCTTGATAGCAAGAGAACTGCTGACCCTGGCGGAATTTTTAAATTTCTGCTGTGGCCTCTTAAAAAAAAATGTAATGGGGTTTTGTCTTACTTAACCCTTTGATATAAAAGGCAGCGCGTTTTGCTTACATTTCCTATAGAAGGAACAGAGTAGCGTTTACGAAGTCCATTATAAAGCAGACTTGGTTTCAAATCGCTTGTTTCCATTGGCTGTATGCAGATAAGCAGAGCTCATCCTTACCTCTTCCTGGATAGGATCAGGAGGTCCCACCCCCGGCCCCCACCGGATTAAAATGCCAGTTTCCCACAGAAGGGCTCTTATCCTCCTCCTTCCTACTCCACCAAAGAGTTTCTCCTACTACTTTTCTTGAAGTGGGTGTGTGTTGCTTCGAGGGACGGGTGCTGCCACACCAGCCCTTCTAACAGATACTAACATCTGGCCCACGGGGCGGGCAGCACTGCTCTAAACATTTGTCTGTTTCAGAATTGCTTATCCAGTCTAGACAACTGATCTAGAAATATGCTACTCGATGTGACCCTCTAGTGGCCAAAGTAGGAAATAGCTTGGTTCTTGTGAATTTGACTGAGCACNTATCAAAGCTAAAGCGCTCTCTCCATTTCTGTGCTTTCTGCTCACTCTGCACCAACCCGAAGCAATTTTACTCCCAAGCGTACAAAAATACTTCATGCATTACCATTTCACCGAATTCATTCATGTTCTAAGTGAAGCGCGAACACACATATACACACACACACACACACTGAGACACCATTTTGTTTTTTTTTAATCAGATAATGTAAATTGTTGTGGGGTCAAATGGATAATTATGAAAATAAGCTGGACTTTAATATAGGACTGTGGCCTCAAACATATTCCTTTATTATAGAATTTATCAAACCATTTCATAACTATTTCTGTTTATAATTTTTATCTTATTACCTAGCATAGTACCTAGCATGCTGTGTGTATATATATTATATGTTTGTTGGTAAAATGGCAAACACTGTAAATAAATGCATAAACAAGCTGTATCTCAGAGAATGGATTGACTCAAGCTGATGTAGAGAATTAATATTTGAATGCCTCTTTTGCATCTCAGGTTTGTGTATTTTCAATTTTGTGTGTATGGGGTATGTATGTGTTTGTGTATGTNTGTAGTCTTATGTGTGAGTGTGGGTGCACACGTAGCAGAAGACAACCTCAGGTGTAGGTTCTAGCCTTCCACCTTTGTGACAGGGTCTCTTGTTCAGCGTTTCCTATGCCAAGCCAGTTGGCCCACAAGCTCCCAGGGGTTCTAGTGTCTGCACCCTGCATCTCACCATAGAAGTGCTGGGATTACAGATTGTGTTACTGAACCCGCTTTTATGTGGATTGTAGGGATCAGAACTCAGTTCCTGACACTTGTGCCGCAAAACTTTACCTACAGATCCATCTCCTCAGCCCTTAGCTTTGTCTGCTTTCTATCCACATTTGCATCAACTCATAAACTCTTCATATTCATCTCTTCAAAATCCACTTCTCTGATAGNGCATCCCAGTAGTTCCCAGGTACAGTAAGCCCTGCATCCCTTTCCTAGCCAGGCCCCAGACTCAACTGTTTAGCACTTACCTCACTCCTGCAATTTTTTGCCCTGCTGTCTCCTCCACACTAGGAGATTGTTGTCAGCATTTATCAAAGCTGCCAGCAATGTAGGCATGGTGTGAGCAGCACCACTGAGAGTTGCCTTGGTAGAGCGCTGTCTTCAGAGTCTAAAGGTACCCAGGCCTTCCAGGGGCTGCACTGTACTTGTTTCCAAGTACCTAGTTCTCAGTTCTCTCTTCCCTTTGCATTCTCCCTTGGTGATCTTCCGGTCCCTCAGGCACTACTTTCCTCTGCCACCCTTCTCCCACTTTACAAAGGCCTGNTCTTTNCCCTTCTCAACTAAAAGTCANTCTGAGTGTGGCCAGTGAGGAAGAAGGGAGCCTCCAGGATTACAACACAAGATAATTTAAAACATAGATGAAAATACAAAAGAAATGATTACTATTAAATACCAGTCAGGTGACTCAGAAGGTAAATGCACTTGCTAACAAGCCTAATTTACCAGAGTTCAACACACCAATTCATATATAGGCATCAGATGGTAAACGGGGATTTCCCCCTAAAAGTTCACTCAGAGGACATACCTAAAACCAGTCCATGGACAGACATACAGCAATTTGTGTAGACCAGTGTCAAGTAATGGGAAACTCAGCTGGATCGAAGCACTAAGACAGGGGTTGTCTGCCTGTCCATCCCTTGATGGATGGTCCAATGACAGGTCAGTGTGGCCTTCATAGTGCCATGTCCTCGTTACAGGGTCTAGGTGAGGGTGCTGCACTCTTCGTTGGTCTAGTACGTTTTATAAATCCTCANAGGTTTTCTGGTGTTTTAATAAACCCACATGCTCATGTTCCCAGCCTTCTTTGGTAAGTTTATAGGTGGCACTGTTTTACTGTTTGGAATGTTACACNTCAGTCTGTTTCTTGTGGNCAGTGCTGGACAGGAGGTGGTGAATGGCAGGTTGTATCTTAGTGTACAATAGGTGCAGTCATCCTGCTNCTGCTTCACCAAAAATCAAGCCAAAAGCCTTTTTGTAAAATGGACACCAGGGGGCTTTCATATATAATTTTGTTGGTACAACACAGGTTTCCTTAAAGGGATTAAAGATGTCAGTTTATACATATATATGATTGTGCTTTGGTCATATTCCTCCCTTACCCTTTCTTGGCCTTCCCCACTCACTGGACTCCATCCTCCCCCTCAAAACAGTCCCCTTTCCTGATAGTACACATGAGAAAAAACACATGATATTAAGGAGAAAATAATAGTTTTGAGGTCAGAATTGGGTTCTCAAAATAGTCTCTGCTACCTACAGTACTAGTTAACTCTTCTGAGCCACAGATTTCTTTTTTTAAAAGAGTGACACGCTGTATGTAGAGTGATTGTCACAAGCCTGATGCGTAGTTGATGCCTACTTAGCTAGTGGCCACTTCTTTTGCATTCTGTGTTGTTCTTAATGCATGTTACTACATGAAATACTGNGACTCAACCCCTGATGGTCTGCTGACATGGCTGGGAAGCAGAGACAAGACAGCCCATCCATCCANCCTCATCCTCCTGAGGAATGCTCTAGGAATTAAGTAGAATACAGCATGGAATCTGTGTGAAAGAGAATGTATGTGTTCAGGTGTCTGTGCATGTATGTGTAGGTCAGATGTTGACATCCACTGTCAACTCTGTTGTCTACCGTGGTTTGTGAGATAGGCTTTCTTACTGGCCTGAAGTTCACTGAGTGGCTTGCAAGCTCCAGGAATCCATGCCTAACTCTGTGTACCACCATACCTAGCTTTTATGTAGGTTCTGGGAATCAAACTCAGGTTCTCATGCTTGCATGGGAAACAGTCTGCTAACTGATCCACCTTCCCAGTCTCCAGTAAATTAGAACCCTCTTAGAACCCACAGAAGTGGTGGAGGGACTGCTAATATGTCACCAGGGGGCTGTAGTTTAGATCATTTCAAGTGGGTCACCTTGAAAGACCAGTCAGACTATAGCTACTGTTCTTTTTTCCATGTCTGTCCAGGAGGATCTGAGAAAGGCAGGGCTTGCTCCTATCCTTCCCACCACGAGTCAGCATTTACCTGGAATGTTGGTGACTGAAATCAAACACTTGAGACTTACTGTNCTTGCTAAGACACAGCATGCTAAAACAAACAACAAAACTGTATTGATTATTAGAAAGTCTTTGACCTAAATAGGCTGAAAAGGAAACCCACCAACTTTCAATACCCTGGCTTATCACCAAGGTGATGACTTCACACTGTGGTTCTGTCCTGTCACCCTGGCAGGGCTGCTGTGTCCTGCACCATGTCCTCTCCCTCTCCTGATCTTGANTTATTCCNACCTTTTCATTCATTGCACTTCACTAACTGACTTGTTAAATGTNTTCTCAGACTTACAGTTGGACTTTAAATTCTGCAAGGCACTTCGATCTACGGGACTTTATGCTTGCTCTANCACTGTGATTGACATGTAGACAGGCAGTAGATGGTCAATAACAGAATGAATGAGTTACTCATGAAAATAATTGTATGCCTATACCCACTCACTATGCCAGCNTGTTGATTTGTCCCTAAAAACTCATTTATTCATCTCTAAGATATGTTAAGACTTATGTTTACAACAGTGAAATTCTTTGTACTAAATTTTCTTGGCTGTGGAGAGTGAAATAATAAGTAGTGAAAACTAATGACAAATTAAAGGTC
>LZPO01045462.1:21531-32420 GCA_001675575.1 Neotoma lepida | reverse complement strand
CTTTTGAGGTTTCATTACAGTAAAGAATATCTTAAAATCATAGGAAGCAGAAACTTACGGTTAAAATAATAGGCTGTTAAGTACCCAGAAATAGCCTTAAATAATTTAAAGCAAATAAAAGTTAAAAGCCTCAAGCCCCCAAACCGACTTCTGAACGTTAATTAAATGCATGAAATGCAATATTGATATGCATGAAATAGCAATGTTGATACAAAAAATATAAATCATTTAAAGCAACGCTGAATTATGATGGCACCAACTGTAAGAAGACATTACAAATTAGTTTAATTGGAAATTGCATGCAGATACCATTTAAGTGCTGTATGGGACTTGGTTTAGGATATTGCATGAATTCTTACTGTATGCTTTCTATTAATAGAAGGAAAAAATTACAGAAGACTTGATTCCTTTTGTCCTACACCCATGCTCTCGTTTATGGTTTATATTTATATTTTAATTTCTATTTTGTATTGTATTTAGAGTTTATATTTTAATTCTGTTTCTGAGGTTTAACCATCAACGCAGTTACAATACCTCCAAACAACAGCTGCACACCCCTGTTAAGTGTTACAGGGTCTGAGATGCAGAATTGTTTCCTGAGACAGAAGATGGTTCCTCCTTTTCTGAGTGCCTCTTAGCGAAGGGCGAAAGAAATAGGTAACCTATGACTGGTGTCTCGGACAGAGAACAACTGGGTAAGCTATGGAACAGCCATGTTCTTCTGTCCCTCTGTAAAACCCCAGGTGATGTCAAAACCATCAATTACAGACATTGGTTAGACAACATGTTAGGCTCTTGAAATATAAAACATAAAATAAAGAATATAAATAAAGTCACATTTAAATCAAATAACAGTCTGCAAAAAAGAAACATGCTATACCCTGTCCTTAAAATAAATCGCCTTATAAATCAAACTTGAAGCTGAGGATTTAGCTCAGTTGATGGCATGCCTAGTATGCATTAACATCTCTGGCACCACAGTGGTGGGCACAGTGGTGGGCACGGTGGTGGGCACGGTGGTGGGCACAGTGGTGCACACCAAGCGGGGTGCAAGGGATCAAGCACATCCTCAGCTACAAAATGAGTTTAAGACCTGCTGGGCTATTTGAAACCTTCCTCACTGATGGTTTTAATTATTATATGTATATTACATATGTAGACTGAGATAGGTAGGTAAAGATAGATATATTCATAGCTGCTTTCACTTTGCCACAGAGCCATGAGGCAGCCAGTGAGCCTGGCTGATGAGGAGGAAGTAGGGAGAGTTTGGGGGGCCTGGCTCATCTGCAGAAGAGCTGCCACTGTCTTCAAGGGCACAGCTCTATAAAGTCTCAAGGCAACTAATGGTTGGGCCAACAAACTTACAAATATGTGGTTATTCCAAGAAGCCTCTCAGTGGCTTAGAACTGGCCTTTACCAAAACACCAGCAGCTTTCCACAGTCCATACTGCACTTTCCAGCTTCTTTTACTATATTTACAAGGGAAACATGTGCAAACCTTTTCCAGATTCCAGTTCAAAGGCCAGTCTTCAAAATCCTGCACATAACTTTATTAGGATGACTTTAACATCATAAAAATAATTGGGCAAGCTTACTTAGGTCAGATGTCACAATAATAAGCCAACATTGTCATGCAAAGGCCATCGTTGACATTGGGATGCACCCTTGATATACACTGTATAGGTTTTGACACATATACATAATGACACGTGTGCACGATTATAACATTATAGAGAATAGTTCCGCAGCCCTAAACATCCTCTGTGTTTTACCTAGTTATCTCTTCCTTCCCCTCAGCCATGTCAGTCATTCATTATTTTTTCTTTTTATGGTGATTTTCTCCCTTATGAAGTGCATAGACTTGACATACTGTACACAGCCTTTTCAGATTGGCTTAGATTCCTCCATGCCTTTATAACTCATGTCTTTTAGGTGCTGAGTAATATTCCATAGGGATGTAGCACAGTTGGTTTGTTCATGCACTTGCTAAAGGTCAGCCTGCTTGTCTCCAAGCTATAGCAATTACCAATAAAGGTATTATAAGTGTCCTTATATGGTGTTATGTGGAATTAAGTTTTGAATTTTAACTTGTTTTATTTATCTATTTTTAAGATTTATTTACTTTATTTTATGTGTATGACTGCTTTACTGGCATATATATGTATATGTATATATATATATACACACACACGTGTGTGTGTGTGTGTGTGTGTGTGTGTGTGTGTGTGTATCACCTGTGTGCCTGGTGCCTGTGGAGGTCAGAAAAGGGTGTCAGATCCCCTGCAACTAGAGTTACTGATGGTTGTGAGCTACCTTGTGGGTGCTAGCAACTGAGTCCAGTCCTCTGCAAGAGCAACAAGTGCTCTAAACTGCTGAACTACTTCTCCAGCCCCTGAATTTATTTTACTATTTATTCACGTGTCTATATGTGTGCATACGTGTGCCTCCATGTGGGTGCCTATGCCAGAAGAGGGTGCTGGAGCTCCTCACGCTGGAGTTGCAGGTGACTAGAGTGCTAGAGACAAAACTTTGCTCTTCTGAAAGAGCAGCAAGCTCTCTGAATCACTGGGCATTTCTCCAGCCCCTGGAATCAAGTTTTAAGCTATTTGGGCAAACATCAAGAACTGTTGCTGGGTGTACAATGAGATGCACAATGGGTGTACAGTGAGGGTGTGTTTGGTTTTGTGAGGACTGCTGTGCTGTCCAGTGTGTCTCCCCTTTCCCATGGCCTCAGCAGTGAATGGCAACTTCTGTGCTCGTCATCCTTACCAGCACTTCATGTCTCCAGTATTTCAGGTCTGGGCCACTCTGAGAAGCACATTGTCGTCCTGATTTACAGTGTCCTACTAGTGTGATGTGGAGCACGTTCTCCTATGCTTGGTTTCCATCTGTACATCTTCTTTGGCCATGTATCTGTTCAAGTCTTTAGTCTAGTTTTGAATCAAGTCATTCTTTTTGTTGCTGAGTTAGAGGCATTCTTTTTAGATGCGAGATAATAACCCTTTGGTGACATGGCTTTTGCAAATGTTTTCTCTTGGTCTGTGACTTTCTCTTCTTAACTTTCTAAAGCCCATATATTTATTTATAAATAAATAAATGCTGATATAAAATGCTAAGGGAGACTCTTGCCATGTAACTGTTAGTTGTGTACTTATACAGTTCTTTGTTGTTAACTGTTTTTTATTATTTACTGTGGCTGCCCTTAAGCAATGGCTGTCCTAATCAAAGATTCTAACTTTGCTACTACCAGCAGTGGTTAGGCCTGCAAGGGCCGCAGCCTGGGGGATTCTGTTCCCTCAGACACCGATTCTTTCAAAGCTACTAAGAGAAACTTTATCTAGATCTCTGTCCCTCTAAATAACTCATGATTCAAAGGTTGAGGTGGAATTCGGCTTGCTCAGAGAGGCTGAATAGCAATAGCTAACCTTCTCCCTTTGCTGGCATCTTCCAAAAAAACCCAGCGTCCTTCTCTCTGTCCCCACTTAAAGAACCCTTGCTACATGACATGGTTCTTCCTTACTACTTCCTGTCAGCTACTTGCTGACTCAACCTCCTGCTTGAAGGTTAATTTTATTTAATCAAACACATCTTTGAATTGTTAACAAAAGCAGTAGGAAAAAATGCAGCACACTTTAAAATAATATTCCACAACAATTCTTTGTGCCAATTCTTTTTCTTTTAAATGTATGTGTATGTATGCATGTGTCAGAGGACAACATCGAGTGTCATTTCTTGAGACCTGTGTTTTGAGACAGGGTCTCTCACTGTGACCCAGGGCTTGCTTATTCAGCTAAGCTGCCTTACCAATGAGCCTTGTGGATCCACCTGTCTCTGCCTCCCTGGAACTGGGTTTCCATACATATCCCACATGCCCAGTTTCTTCCTTAGTCCTGATGATAAAACTCAGGTCCTATGCCTGCTCTGCAAGCACTTTACTGACTGACTGAACCATCTCCTCGGGCCCAAACCAGTTCTTTGTAGCCTTTGAGTAGCTATGTCCTTGAGTGTCACTTTTTTTTTTTTTTTATAAGAGAAGGTCTCATATCTGGCTTATCTCACAAAGCATCCAACAGTCCTCTGAGTGTATGAGTGATTTAGATGATAAAAACAGACATTGAATTGGATTAGACAACATTTTCCAAGGCATATTTCAATACTGAACATCAGTGTTACAGTTCCAAGACAGTGACTGATCTTGTTTGAGCACTGCATTAGCCAGTGTGCTACACTGGTGGGGACTCAGACCTTTCCTGAACCTTCAGCCTGGGTGATAAAAGCATCTAAGCCATGCTGCTCCGTGTCCACCCATCTACCATTTTCAAGGGATGTGAAAATTATTTGTTAAAGCAAATGATAAGAAAAATATTCTTGATTTGATTCTAGAATTAAATATCTTCTGAGTTATTCATACACTAATTGGCTGATAGGCAAATGTCTAAGGAAAGGGGCATTAGTTACTTTTTGTTGCTGTTATAAAACATGACCAAAAGCAACTTATAGAAGAAAGACTTTATGTGGTTCCAGAGAGAGAGTCCACAATGGTAGGGAAGGCATGGAAGCAGGTGGCCAGAGCAGAAAGTTGAGAGATCACATCTTCATCCACATGTATGAAGCTGGGATGGTGGAGGGAGAGACACAAACAGACACAGACAGACAGACACAGACAGATACAGACACAGACACAAACAGACACAGAGACACAGACAGACACGGACAGGCACAGATAGACACAGACACAGACAGAGACACAGACAGACACAGATACAGACACAGATGACACAGACACAGACAGAGACACAGACAGACACAAACACAGAGAGAGACACAGACAGACAGACACAGACATGGACAGACAGAGACACAGACAGACAGAAATACCAGAAACCTGGGGCTATAAAAAACTTCTGACCTACCCCCGCACAACCCTGCAGTCCCAGTGATACACTTCCTTCAGCAAGGCTATACCTCCTAAAAGCTCTATAATCTCCCCAAACAGAGCCCCCAACTGGGGACCAAATATTCAAATCTTTGAGCCTAGGGGAGATATTTTTTATTCAAACCACTCACAAAAGCCAATATGTCTGTTGTTTTTACCTAAAGAGAGTTTCTGTTTACATCATGAGTACTTGGTTTCAGATATAATATTTGATATATTTACACAAGTGTTTGAACTTCATCAACCATCATTTTGGTGTGACTCAGATTTCAGTAGATGGGCTTTGGGTCTGAACCCCATGAGCAAGGTGCCCTAAATGCTATGATGCTTTATGCTTTGTGAATCCAGAAAGCCTCTCCCAGCTGTAGAGTGCAGTGAAATTGATGTGAAGCTGCCCTTGTATTTTAATCAAGATGGACTTGAAAGGTGAACATTATAAGTGGTAGAAATTATTTATAATTTGGTAATAAAAGTTTATGTCTAACACTCCAAATTTCATACGTCTGCTATGTGCTGGCTCTGGGGTATAAAACAATTGAAGTTGCCTTTACATTTGGCCTTATATGAAAGGTCATAAATTAGAATGATAGCATTCGTCCTCTTTCTGAGCTCAGAAAATTTCCATATTAACATCTTCACCTCAAACGTAAATGGTTACCGAGCCACAAAGAACAGAGTTGCATTGGCCTTCATGAATTGTGGTTTATGTTGGCAGTCTGTGTGCACAGGCCTTCAGTGGCGCATTCCAACTTCAGTAAAGCTTGTTTTTACCACAGCGGAGCTAATTCAAACTGCATGGGCGACTTAAACAGATGAAGAATAGCATATAAAACTTGGGAATCTTTTAGATATCAGCAAAAGGTTCCCAGGGTATGCAATTATTTTAACTCTTAAAATGCATTTTTATATATTCGAGGGTTTTCCCCTTCCAAAATATCTCTACCATGTTGCTTAAAAATAAACTTGCTTTCAGTTTTCAAGTTTTTCTGTATAATGTGGTTTTAACTGATAATGTGACAATTAGGGTTTTTTTCCCCTTACAGAAAAAATACACAACACATTCTATTATGACATATAATGACTAAATTCTTTCCAAGATATTGATGAATTGGACCAATGCTTTATGTTTAGACTTTCAAAAAATGTTTATAGCAAAAACCAGATGTCCCTAATTTTCCAGCGTGGAATATCAAATCCATAAGCTTTGCTGCTTTCCCCATCCTGCTGGTGGAGTTAAAATACAGTGAATTGGAAACAAGCAGGATCAAGTTCTAGAACAACCATAGGGCCCCAGACCTTCAGCCACAGAGAACAGAGAATTTTAAGAGCAAATGTTCGTTCTCAGTAACTTTTAGCATTAGAAACTGTCTTTCTCCCAGATGATATAATACAGCTGGAAATTACTATGAGTTAGCATGAGCTAGTCCATGAGGGCTGCTATAACTATACACCCTGGACTGGGTAGACTGGCAATTTACAAATAACATAAATGAATTACTCACAGTTTTGAAGACTAAGAAGCCCACGACAAAGGTACCAACAGTTTTGGTATCTGGTAACTGGCTTGTTCTCTGCATCTTTGATGGTACCTTCTGAATTCATTTTCCAGAGGAGGAGGTGGCAAGGGAACTTACTCTAGCATCATATATAAAGGCACAAATCCAGTCATGAGGAGAAGCCCCTGTGACTTCATCAGTTTTCAAAGGCTTGGCCAACCTCCTTTTTTCTTTTGTTGTAAAATGTATTGTGATTGTTGTTATTGTTACTGTTTATTATTATTATTAACTTTGTGTGTGATTACACACACTGGTGGGTGGGTAAGTGCATGCCACAGCATATGGTAACCGGAGGGACACTGTGGCGTGAGTTCCCACTTTCTGCCTTTACGTGAGTTCTAGGCTGTCAAGCTTCTGTAGGGTGCTTTTCCTCACTGAACCATCCCACTCGCCCACTCTCGGGTTCTTGAGACAAGTTCTTACTGCACAGCTATGCTGGTTAGTTTTTGTCAACGTGACACAAGCTGGAGTCATCTGAGAAGAGGCAATCTTTATTCAAGAAATGCTAACATCAGGCTGACCCAGCCCACTGTAGGTGGTGCCACCCCTGGGCAGGTGGTCCTAGGTTGTGAAATAATTGCAATTAGAGCAAGCCAGTAAGCAGTGTTCCTCCATGGTCTCCGTTTCAGTTCCTGCCTCCAGCTTCCTGTCTAGAGCCCCTGCTCTCAGTGACGGACTGTGAGGCAGAAGTGTAAGCCAAATAAACCCTTTCCTTCCTAAGTTGCTTTTGGTCATGGTCTTTATTAAAGCAATAGAAATCAAGCTAGAATAATAGCCTAGGCTGATTTTTCAACTAGCCCAGCCTGGCCTCAGTAGTGCTTCTTTAATGCTGGCATTGCAAATGGGTGCCACCACACCTAGCTGTCCACCTCTAATGTTATCATGTTGTGTATTTGGTTCCAACATAAGATTACGGAGGATACCATCCTTCAGACTCTAACAGAGCAGAATCTAAAAACAAAACAAAACAGCAATAAAACCCCCATATCTGTTGTTCCCTTAAAATCTCAAGAAAAGAAAAAGGTACATTTGTTTCTGTTGTGACAAAAGGTGCTTCAGCATCTGGACACTTTTCTAGTAACTTCCCAAGCATAAAGAAGACAAGGGTGGTCACACAAGAACAACACTGTCCTGTTTCCCTCTTTCCACACAGAACTGGAAGCAGATGCAGTCATGTCCACCTGCAGTCTCAGGTACTTGGAAGGCTAGACCAAGAGGATAGCTTAATCCCCAGACTTCAGGATCAGCTTGAGAAACACAGTGAAAACTTCATCTGAGTAAATGAGGAAACAATAATATTCAAAAGAGAACTGGGGAACAGCAACTTCCTTCATGAGTTATAACTAGAGGTAAGATAATATCTGTGCCTTGAAAGCCTTCTGTATGCAACCAAATGAGAAGACTCTCTGCTGTCTCAGGTTAGAAGGAGCAAGACCTGCTGACTCATGCTGAAGATCCAGACAGCTTGTAGATGATACAGAGTGTGTGTGTGTGGGGGGGGGTAGGGGAGGAAAGGGACAAACACAGCTTCCGGTTTAGTCAGTGATCAGGATAGATGCTGCTGGGCGTATTTTCATCTCAGTATGTGGCTCAGGAACCAAGTCACCGGCCCAGGCATTGGCTAGATTAGGCTCCGTCATTTCCAGATTACAACCTCTTCCTTGAAAAAGCGTTTACCTAATTTCTTCCTGCTTGGCAAATAAAAGGTGCTTCTAAATATAAATAGGCGAATAAATGACTAAAGAATAAGTCCTCAATTGGTCCCAGGACAAGATTCTGAGTGTCAGTTATTAATGAAATATGAAGGGAAATGATGTCGGTTAGTGGTCCTAGAGGAATTAGAATGGAAGCACTCCTTGAACTTTACTCTCTCAACCCAATCATACACAATTAATTAATAGATACTTCTACATCAGTGATTAAATACCTAAAACTGATGACTGGAGCCCAAGTCTTACCTTTCCACCTATTCAGGAGCAGGAAATACACTAGACCCTTCAAGGACACTTTCACTTTCCTAACCAAAGGACAGCCCAGTTCCTGGCTGCAAAGTTAACTACTGAGGGCAAGGGAGATAGCCCACAGGCAAAGTGCTTGCTGAAAACATGAGGTTTTGGATCCCCAGTGCCTATGTGAGAAAAAGGTCAGGGGTGGCTGTGAGTGCTGGCGAGGGAGAGACAGCTCTTTGGCTGGCCAGTCTAGCCAACTGGTGAACTCTAGTTTCAGTGGGAGTTGTCTCAAAATGTAAGTGGAAACATGATCGAGTAAAAACCTGGCCATCAACCTCTGGTCTCCACATGCACATATACATGCATGTGCCTGCAAGTGCACACACAACATATATGCACATATTCACACACGTGACATAGACACAAACATCCACAAAAAAGTTAACTATCAACTAGACATTATGGAAGACTAGAATGTTAGAGACACCACCCACCCCAAATAACTCAAATTATTCTAGTGTAACTTATTGTAAGAACAAGTCAATCATATATTTATAAACATTGAAAATTGAAGAAAAAATAGATTCTGAAAGAACTCTAAAGAAAATTGACTGCTCCTTTAAAAGAAAAAAAAGTGGATGTTATTTTCTTAGATGTATCTAGGTATTTAAGAGAATAATACTTCATTAGGCTCCACTGGGGCAGAACTCAGTAAAGCTCTGAGGGTTTGTTTTTTCACCTTTGACATTCCTTCAATTCTCACCACTGGTGATGTTTTGTTGGCCTAGTGTACCTAGCTTTGGTATTGCCTGACCAAGCATAAAGCCTTGCACTTCATTCAGAGCTCACAAAAACCATGACAAAGAGTGTACATTTTCCTGGGCATAGGTGCCACACAAAACAGGAGCTGAGATTGTTTACATCCCTTGACCATTTTCCAGGTTTTTTGTGTGCACCCACACAAAATAAATAAATGCAATTTTAAAGTAAAATAAAAAAGAGTAAACTCCAATAATCCCAATTTGGGGATTTGTTGTTTTAACTTTGGCACAGTGGCTTCACCTTAATCTACTGCTATTTCATCTACCAATTGTGACTCTACAGTTACCGACTGGCTTCTCTGGCAGCAAGCCAGCCACTGAGGCCACAGCCTGGTGGGAATTCTGTTCCCAAGGCATTGGCTCTGCCACTGCTGCTAAGGGTAGTTTTAAGTATATCTCTATTGTTCTATTTATATATAAGACTCGAGATTCAAAGGCTAAGGTGAAAACCTGCTAGCTCAGAGAGGTTGAATAGCAACTATAAAAAGAGCTGCTCCACTCCAAACCCCTCCCTACTCCCTCTGGTGTGTCTCTCCATCTCTTCCAGATGCGCTCTGATTACTTTCTGTTAACTAGTTGCTAACTTAGCCTCCTGACCCAAGGTTAATTTTATTTAATTAATGCAAATGCAAACTTGGGGTTCACAGTGTGATCGAATATCCCCCGACAGGGATTATCCAAAACAGTTGAAGTCAGACTGTCTATGAAATGTTTTCTTTTGTGCTTATTGCTTTAAAATAGTGAGGGCATGCAATCCATCATTATAGGAATGAGCCCCAAGACATGTTCACTGAAATGCTATTCAACTTTAAAGAAGGAAACACATTATTTGTAACAACACAGAAAGCCTTGTGAAATTAGGCAGTCACAAAGAACACAGTCCTTTTTTTTCTTTTCCACAGGTATATACAGCATCTAAAGGAGAAACAGCCCACAGACACAAGGGTGGTTGCTGGGATCTGGGGAAAGAGCAGCTGTTCAGGAGGTAGAAAGTTTCACTTGGTCAAGATGGGTTCTAGAGGTCTGATGAGCAACACTGTATGTGAACTCTGTTGATGGGGTACATCTTTGGTTGTTTGTGCACACAGGTATGTGCTTGCTGTAGTAAGAACAATGAAGTTATAATAATGATAATGAATGGTGGCTGCATTTTGAAAGGCAGAGAAGGGCATGGACTATATTTTACTCAGTTTTAATGTTCTACATATTTATAACCCAAAATATTTGTGTCACTCATTGCCACCCTTAAAAGAACACACATTCACTCCTATACACACACACACACACACACACACACACACACACACTTAGAATGCTGGCAGCTGTGATCAAGTCAAGGGCACCACCAAGGACTTTTGAGATGAGCATGCCTGGGATTATTCCTAATAAAGTAAATCCAGGCAAATCACAGAGATGATTCATTATTTTTATTAATAATGTTAGCAATTTATTTATTTATTTATTTATTTATTTATTTATTTATTTATTTATTCATGCAGAGGTTTGAACCCAGGGCTTTGCTTATGATGTTCAGGTACCCCACCACTGAATGCACTCCCATAATCCACCACTGAATACACTCCCATAATCCACCACTGAATATACTCCCATAATCCACCACTGAATA
>LZPO01045461.1:22259-32447 GCA_001675575.1 Neotoma lepida | reverse complement strand
AAATAAATTATATTTGTAATTAAACTACAGAAAGGACACTAATTTTTAAATTTTAAAGTTATACTCATTCTTTTCATTTTATGTATATTAGTGCTTTTCCTACATACATATATTCATAACAAATATATGCCTGGTGCCTATGGAGGTTAGAATTTAGTATAAGGCATATGATCCCTGGGAACTGGAGTTACAGGTGGTTGTGAAGCATCATGTGACAGCTGTGAAGTAAACCTGCCTCTCTGCAGAAACATTAAGCATTTTTAACTGCTGAGACATCTCTCAAGGTGCCAGATTATTTTTAATTTTATTTGTGTGTGGTGAGGGGGGCTAGGGGTGTGTGTGTGGTGAGTGTGAGTGTGTATATACATGTAAACCTGGATATGTCACAAGAACATGTGGAAGTCAGGACAACATTATAGAGTATGTTCTCTTCTTCTACCTTTACCTGAGTTCCAGGGATTAAATTCAGGTCCCCAGGCCTGTGAGAGAAGCACCTTTGACCACTTAGCCATCTCACCTCTCCAAGGCTACTGCTATTTCTATGTTAAATTTACATCTACCTACTTTGGTGTAGGTATTGATCAATTCCAGAAACTTTCAGTTAAATTCTTAGTATTTCCTATATAGAGAGCCAGGATTCTCCTCCATGATAAAAAGGAAAAGATTGTGCTAGGAATGTAGCTCAGGGGATTAGTATGTGTCTAGTTCATACAAAGCCCTGGTTTCCACCCATAGCACTATAGGGGAGGGCAGTAAAAAGTGCATGATAAACTACGTGTAGAACTAGGCACATCTTTTGTGCATCTAATGCAAGGAGAAATGGGAATGGGGAGTAACACCACTGTGTTCACAAGTGTTTACTTCCAGTGAGTCTCATGTAACTANGAAAACAAACCAGGCTTGGCCTTAGATTGCATGTGTTTTCCCAGCAAGCATGAGGCTGTCCTGGTTCCATTTCTTTTGCTCTGATAATGTGTCCTGGAAAAAAGCAACATGGGGGAGAAAGGAATTATTTGATGAATTTATAATCCATCACTGTGAGGAAGTTAAGAACCTTGACTTGACAACTCCTTTTTGACATTTTCAGATTTGCCTTTGTTTATATTTGGCACTATTCACTAGGCAAGAGCCAAATGATGGATGCTATTCTGATTCTAGCATTCCTACCTTTGTTTGCCCTCCTGTTTCCCCATCCTATACCACCTCCATTTCTTTCCCCCTTCTGCTTAAATCATTAAGAGTTTGTGTAATCTTTCTTTTTTCAAGGCATCAATCACAACAGTAATTTTCCAAGTGAATGGAATCAATCAAAGAAATCATGGGTGATATTTATTGTTTCCTGAGGTTGAGATATTGTATAAGAGCTCCTATACTTGTGTCATTATGGAAGAAAAACCATATGAATAAACTCATTGATATTATTGAAAATAGTGTTTTTTTTCCTAGTAGATGAGAAATGCAATATTTAGGGAAGGCAATTGTGGTAGTTTGAATATTATTGGCTTCCATAATCTCATACTATTAGGGGGTGTGTCCTTGTTGGAGTGGGTATGGCCTTGTTGGAGGAAGTGTGTCACTGTGAGAGCTGGCTTTGATGTTTCCTATACTTGGGATACCACCGAGTGTGTCAGAAAATTTCCTGCTCCCTGAAACCCAATATGTAGCCAGCATGATGTCTGCCTGCACACCTCCATGCTCCTTGCCATGATGATAATAGACTGATCCTCTGAAACAATAAGCAAGCTACCCCAATTAAATGTTTTATTTATAAGAGTTGCCATGGTCATGGTGTTTCTCCACAGCAATAAAAACTCTATCTAACTAAGACAACTGTAGAATAAGATAGAAAGTATTGATATAAACCTGCTATTTCATCATGTGGCATATATTTGGTCCATGGGCTTTATTTTTGTATTGTTTCCCCATTGGTATTAACAATTACACCCAAAGCCTTGGGTTTTCTCGACAAAATCCAGAGCTAAATCACTACCTCTGCCTATGCTTTAAGACATAATTTTTGTTTAAGTCATAGTGCTTTGAAAGAATGGACTCCACTTAGAATATCCTGTGCAGTGAAACTCAAGATTGGGCAAGTAAAAAACTTAAAGTTTGATTTATAGTATATGGCATCACATAAAATGCTTCATGCATGCTGCTCAAATCCTCTCCTACCAAGCTGTAACCACAAGGAAACCTAAGAATAATTTGAGGATCAAGAATGATATGGATAAAAATTAATTACTATTGTGATTGATGCACTGAAAAAAATGAATCTACAAACCCTTAATGATTCAAGCAGAAAGGGGAAAATTGGGGTGTGGTAGAGTGCGGAAAGAAGAGGACAAAGCAAGGACAGTGGGTCAAGGGAGAGTGTGCTCTGCAGGAGTAGGAACACTATAATTAGAGGATCATCATTTGGCACTTGCCTAGAGAATAGTGCTGAAAATAAGCAAAAATAAATCCTAAAATGTCAGAACAGAATTGTCACCATCTAAGCATGTTAACCCTTAGCTTTACCAGGTTCATTATGAGGAAAGAGTTTGGCAAGAGTGTAAGCTTTATAGTGGTTGCAGAGTCACCCATGAAAGAGTCTTGTCAAAAAGACTTCACAAATTGAGTCTAAACACNCCAAAAATCAACAAATTCAAACTGGAGCATTCTACCTAAGAGTAACTTTCGCTCTTCAGGACCGTAGGTGTCAAATGCTCTCTGTGCCACTCTGAAAGAAAAAAAAAACTTTTGTATAAGTGAAGATTTATAAAACCTCACAGAGGGAGCTGGAGTCATGGCTCAGCTGTTATGTTCTCACAGAGAACGGGGTTCTATTCCCAGAGNCCATATCAGGTGACTCACTTCTTCTTGTAATGCAAGTTCCAAGGAACTCGGCATCTTCTGCTGGATTATGCAGGTACCACACTCACATACACTGCTACATAGTGTATATACTACACACACAGACACACATAAGATAAATACAAGTAAAATCTTTTTAAAAATACATGCCGGGCGGTGGTGGCGCATGCCCTTAATCCCAGCACTCGAGAGGCAGAGGCAGGCAGATCTCTGTGAGTTCGAGGCCAGCCTGGGCTACCAAGTGAGTTCCAGGAAAGGTGCCAAAGCTACACAGAGAAACCTCGTCTCGAAAAACCAAAAAAACAAGCAAACAAACAAATAAAAAAATACACTAAAAGGGCCATTACGACTGATCAGGAGAAGGAAACTCACTCTTATTCCTGGGGTGGCCTGCCCCTGGTGGCAAGGTGAAAACATGGGCTCAGTGTTGCCTTGCAGTGCTAGGTGGTTGGGCACTATTATGGTGAGCAAATATGTGGTTGAGTTTGAGAGAGAGAGAAACAGAATGGTCTCTGTCTTGTGGAGAGAAGCAAATCTGAAGAGGTGAAGTCACTGAGGAATGAGCTGAGGTAGGTGGCTTGCTTGTCACCCAGGGCCATGGTGATATCTGGGTGCTGCCTAGGACCATGTCTGGGTTCATGGCCCTGTGGACCTGTGTTAAGAGTGAGAGAGCTGGTCCCTTCCCACTGACCTGCTCCATGGTGGCCTAGGTGAGGGAAAGATGTCCTCCCCATCTTTCCCCCTCTCCATCTGTGGCAAGCAGGAGAGCTGACCCAGGCCCTCACCAACCCAGCCCTGCACCTCATATGGGCAGCATAGTAGAGCTGACTCTGTCAACCGGGCCAAAGGTAAGCTGTCTCCAAGTACATGAGCATGGGAGATTTGGTCCCACCCCTCATCTGCCATAAGATGGTGTGGGTGAGGAAGAAATGCTTTCCCCCACCCCTCACCACCTGTGACAGGTAAGAGAGCAGGAGAGCTTTTCCTGCCCCTCACCCACTGCAGTCCTCCAGAGAGTGGCCCCTGCTCCTTGCCTGGGCAACCCAGTATCGAGGGCCCTGATGGTATAGGTGTGGGTGAGCTGGCCCTGAGGGTGGGAAAAACAGAGGAACAGGGCCCAACCCCTTGCTCCTTGCCTTGTAGGGTAACTAGCTGGAGAGCTCACTCTGGTGGTGAGGATAAGGAAAAGTCTGTGAGCTCACCAACCCAGGCCCAGAACCAGGGCTATGAACTGGCCCACCCCACTATCCACCCCATCTATGATCTGCTGGAACACATGAAGGGGCTGGTCCTGAAGATCCAAAGCTGCAGGATCACCATGAAACATGGCAGAAATAAGATATTCAAGAGGAGTCCCAATGGGGGCCTTGTATTAATAATGTTGCAGAAACCAGAGGCCTTGAACCAGACCAATGACTTTGCAATAAACATTTGCAAGTAAAATTATATGGACTAAATGGTTTACTGTGTGGCTCATGTGTCACATACAGCTTCTACAATGAAATTTTTCTTTTTCTTTCTTTTCTTTTCTCTTAGATTTTATTTTATTTTATTTTATGTGACAGAGGTTATAAGGACAGAGGGTGGATCGGATATGAAGGGACATGGCGATGAATGGGATCGAGATGCATGATGTGAAGATACAAAGAATAAATAAAAATTTAAAAAACGTGAAGTATGAGAAGAACTGAAGAGCTGAAGCAAGGTGGACTTGTTAGTATATTTAAACATTTTCAGTAATTTAAAAGGTTTAAGATTAGATTAAGAACTTCCTATTTAAATTCAATCTAAGTGATCAAGTATTAAATGTTTTCATTTCATTTGCAAGCAATTTTTTTAAATAAATGAAATAAAGAGAAGACAATATCTAAAGATGATTCTTAAAAACAAGGAAACAAATGTTTAGCTACCAAGAGTGACTATCTGAACATTAATATATTCAAACTAATCTTCAATGCTGGATACATATCCAACAGAAATAAAACAGACATGTCAAAGAAAAAAGTACACTAAAGGAAGCACAGCAGGGCTGATTGTGATCCTAAATCAATAAATCAATCATAGAAAACAGTATTTGCAAGTGAGAGAAAATAGAATCCCCAATATTATATATGGCAGTATTAATATATAAAGAGACACAAGAACCTGGGAACTCCAGTGTTCACCACTAGGCTCATCCACCCCTGTGACATCAAGTGTTAAGTGTTGTACATGAAGATCTCATGTTGCAATGTCATAATTTAGGAGAGTAAAGTCAAGGGAGAGATCCTCACCTAGGAGTCCAGGGGAACAAGACACACACACATGTTCGAGCTGCTCAATGAAACCTCTTTTAGATGCCAGGCTGCCAGAACTATAAGATCATATGGTCTGTTTAAGACACAGATTACTGGTTTAACTGCAGTTGTTGTGTATTCTATTCCATTTTATGAGTATCAAAACTCATACTTAACAATGACTACCAGGTCCCAAAGGAGTGTTTAGTTTTATGCCTGTCTTTCCTGTCTTTGTCTGCCAGTTCAACACAAACTTTCCTATAATAGCAATTGGACACTAATACTACATCAAGAGACACCCAGATGTGTTGTGAGACTTTTTTATCTGGGGCGTTATAAGGCCTACATACACCTTATTAAAAAAAGCCAATGTAAGTTCTACCAAAGTTCACTCTGGGGAACCAGTAAATATATGGGGCTGATTTACATCCTTTCAGTGACTGGATGCTGGCAGAAGCCTCAGTGATTCCAGCGCAGCCACACTGGAAAGAGATGAGGCATATACAGCTATAAGAGAACAATAGAACTGCTAGAGGAAAGAGATGCCGATGTGAATAGAAAAAGGTAAGGAACAATAAAGCAAATACATAATTTAAACAGTAGTTTTCAAATATGACACAAAAATAATGGATATAATTTGCGTGGTTTAAAAAAAATAAACCTTACTTCAGATGCACCACAAAACAGATGCTGGTGTGTGCTGACCCCTGAATTGGAATACTGTTAGTACCCCCTCAAAAGATCTAATATTTTCTCTGTGTTTTTATAGTCACATAGCTAAACAAACAGACAACGATTTCTCTGAGCTACATGAATCTGTTGTTATAAAAATGTGATCACANTCAAGTAAGATTGATGATAAAACACACTATAGACATTCCCTATAATAAGTCTGAGCTCTAAGGAAGAAGAAAATATTAACAAACTTCCAGGCTACACTGAAAATATTTTCAATAAATAAGAAGAAATTGAACTGATCTGAGGGATCTCATTTTAACACTGTAAGAAGTGGTTGTAATAATATCTATAGACAGCAAGAGAGACCATTGATATCAGCACAGTCCTCCGAGATATTATTTCCTTATCAAGATAAAAGAAAAATTTGTGGTTACCAATAAGTAGTTTAGAGAATCTAACCAGAATAACTCTACTGAGGAAATTATTCAAGAAAGGACTGGTAGATATGTCTCAAATGGATGATGATGGAAGACCATGCACTGTCTGGGATCCCTAAGGGAGCCTCTAATGAGGAGAATTATAGAAAAAGGAACAATTTGGTATGGAATATGAAACACCTCATGATGCCATATAGTTTTCAATTATGTGTTTACTTTCCTAAAAAAATCTAGGTATCTTTATACATATATATTTTAGAAAAACACCACATAATTGCTGAATTAACAAGTGGAAATTATGATAAATATGTAAGGCAGTGGCAAGAATAGTTACCAGTAAACTACAATGAAATGAAATGCTAAATAAAAGGTAGAAATAAGAAATAAAATTGAATACGTCAGGGAGTTTCAATAAATATGAATAGACTACGTTGTCATACACATTGGGTTTTTATATAGCCATGAAGAAGGTTGAAATCAGGTCAGAAGCAAATATCACATGCCACATATGGAATATATACATTTTAGAGTAGATTGGATAATTACTATCCAGGAAAGAAAAAAGTGACTAGTGAAAATAGGAAAGAGGAAGTACAGGAAAGGGTAGTGGTCGAAATGCATGAAACACTTGAATGAAAATCATCTGTGTGCCATGACTGTTTACACACACATACATACACACACACACACACACACACACACACACAGTGAGAGAGACACAGAGACACACACACACACACAGAGAGAGAGAGAGAGAGAGACATAGACAGAGAGAGAAAGAGAGAGAGAAGAAAGAGCTCCAGGTAGATGGCTCAGTGGGTAAAAGCATGATGACCTAAGTTTGATCCTTGGAATTTACATACAAATCCCTATGCAGTAGCACATATTTGTAATCTCAGTACAATAATGGAAAATGGGAGCAGAGGCAGGAGAATTATCTGGAAGCTTCCAGACCAAATGTGAAGTATGTAGTAGGAAAAAAATCAACAAAGAAAACATTTAACAAGAGAGACACTGATTCAAAAGCAAGTTATAAGGCAAAGGGCCAACTCCTAGAGGTTCTCTGATTTTACATAAGCTCAGTGGAACATGTATACCAGAACTCATATGCTCATCATACACGTATACATACACACATACCAGAAATATACATACACATAACACTTGAACACAAATTATAAACACAAGACATTATCAAGTAGGTCAATGAGTAAAATTCATCTATATGTTGTTTATAAGAAGTATAGCCAAACATAATGTTAAAGAAAGATTAAAAACCAAAGATCATCTGAACAGATAGAAAGGTTAACAAAGTGAATATGAAAAATATAATTTAACATTCAAAGCACATAAAATAAAGAAATACAATATGATTTAATATTATCAACCAACCTGTAAATCACTGGAAAAAAGCGAAAACTCAGAAGCAATTTCTCATATGCATGGTAAATTTACTTTCATCAAAAATTTCAAGGTAATGAAATCAGAAACATAATAGTATTTTTAAGACACTGTACTGGATCAACTTGATCTAATCAAGTTATTTCCAAACCTAATATTCAATTAACAAAAATGTATTTTAGAAAGAAAGCAATAATTAAATGTAGAGACTGATACAAGAAAATCTGAACAAATTATTTGTTTTTATTTATTTATTGTGTTTGTGCATGTGTGTGTCATTGTACACATGTGTAGGTAAAAGGATAACACATGGGAGAGGTTTTCTCCTTCCACCTGTGGATTACAGAGAGAAAACACAGGACAGCAAGATTGGCACCATTGTCTTTTCTTGCTGCACCATATCAATGACTCTGAGTGAATTACTTTTGAACTTGTCTTTCATAATCTACTTATTTATTTATTTATTTTGGATATAACTTTATACCATGACTAGGAAAGAAATAGGGCCTAGGGCTTAATAGTAGAGCATTTGCATAGCAAGTATAAAGCTATATGTTGTATCCCAGAGCTACAAAATAGCCACAACCACAAAAGCAACCAAAACCAGCCTACAGATTGGACATGTGTTGATACAAAACAAGAGCCAATGGAAAAACATTCAAGGCCAGAACTGTAACAGCCCGAACAAGGCAAAAAAGTGATATTAGATTGTAATTGGATACAAAAATAAAAATCATGCATATTAATTGGTATAAAAAAGCAAAAGAGAGAAGAAATAAAATTCTCATATGAAAGAATTCCAAATTTTTTTTATGTGGACACCCTGGTCATAAATAGATATTGCACAAATGGCCACTGCTTGCAAGTGGTGTATGCCTAACAGTCCCCATTTCCAGATGACAGTATGGAAAAGCAGGTGACGTATGTGGGTTGCTTAGTTATTTTGTCAAGGTGACACAAGCTGGAGTCATCTCAGAAGAAGGAACTCCAAATAAGAATACACCTCCATCAAATTGCCTACACACATATCTGTGCAGCATTTTCTTGATTAATAATAGGTGTGGAAGGGCCCACTGACAGTGACACCACCCCTGAGTGGGGTGTTCTGGGTAAAATAAGAAAGCAACTGATCCAGCTGTGGAGAGCAAGCTAGGAAGCAATATTCTACCTTGTAAAGTCAAATGCATTTGAGTTTTCTTTGCATTGCTGTGATAACTATCATGACCGAAAGCAATTTGAGGAGACAAAGACTTATTTCATCTTACAACTTGTAGTCCATTAAGAAGGGAAATCAAGGCTGGCCTCGAACTCGTGATCCTCCTGCCTCTGCCTCCTTCAGCAAATCCTACCAGCGTGATCGGCTAAACAACCTAGATACCCCTCAACTGAAGAATGAATTAAGAAAATGTACATATCTACAATGGAGTACTACTCAGCAGAGAAAAACAATGACATCATGACATTTGCAGGCAAATGGATGAAACTAGAAAATATCATCCTGAGTGAGGTAACCCAGACTCAGAAGGACAAACATGGTATGTACTCACTCATAAGTGGATACTAGATGTAAAGCAAAGGATAACCAGACTGCAATCCACAGCTCCACGGAGGACCCTAGGAAGGACTCATAGACTGCCCAGTGAGGCAGAACTGGATGAAATCCACATGGGCAGACTGGGGGTGAGGGGGAGGAATAGAGAGAAACAAGATGGAGGATGTGAGCACAGGGGAATGGGAGGTTTGAATTGGAACCGGGACACAGTAAGAGAGAGCAAGGAAAGAGATACCATGATAAATGAAGACATCATGGGAATAGGGAGAAACAGAATGCTAGGGAGGTTCCTAGGAATATGCAAGGATGACCCCACCTTAGACTACGGGAAGTAATAGAGAGGGAGCCTGTACTGACATACTCCAGTGAGTATTCACATGAATGAATACCCTATCTGTCAGCACAGAGCCCTGATCCAGAGACTGATGGAGGCAGATGCGGAGATCCATAGCCGGCACGAGGCCGAGCTCCAGGAGTCCAGTTGATAGAAGAGAGGGGCTTCTGTGAGCAAGGGACAATGGGATCATGATGGGAAGGTATACAGAGATGACCAGCCAAACTAGTGGAGATGCATGAACTGCCAACCAATAGCTGAGGAGCCTCCAGGAGCCCTCTCCCAGAGACATATGGAAACAGATGCAGAGATCCACAACCGAGCACCAACCTGAGCCCCAGGCGTCCAGTTGTTGTGAGAGAGGAAAAATTTCACGACTGGAAAATGTACTGAGATGGCCTGCCAAACTAGTGGAAACGTATGAAGTATGGACCAATAGCAGTGGAGTACCCATGGTGCTGGACTGGGCCCTCTGAATACTCAAGACAGTGGTTTAGCATGAACTGTTTAGGGGGCCCCCAGGCGGTAGGATCGGGATCCATCTCTAGCGCATGAGCTGGTTTTTGTTTTTGGGGGTTTTTTTGGAGTGCAATGACTATGGTGGGACACCTGGTGCAGCCTAGGCACAGGGAGGAGGGTCTTGGACCCGCCTCAAGT
>LZPO01045461.1:0-10573 GCA_001675575.1 Neotoma lepida | reverse complement strand
CTGTGAGATCTCCTGAAGTAATTCATCTCTTTGTGTGAAAGAGGGGGGAAAGAGTCAATAAGGTTAAATAAAGTATCTCTAACTTTTAAACACAGACCAAGTTGCAGACATAGATAGATACAATGCAACATTAATCAAATGAATGAGTCAGTAGAATATAGTAGAGAGACTACATATATGTGTTCAAATGCATTGTTTTAGAATCTTATCATCCAATCAAATGATCAAGGATGATCTACTGCAGTAGATGGCAGCTGTGAGTCAAAATAAATATTTCTTCCATTAAATCATTTCTCTTATGTATTTGGTCACAGCAATGAAAATAGTAGCATGAACACAGATGCATACACACACGTAATGGAGAGATTTAATCATAACAGTGTGTGTGTTTGTGTGTGTGTTTGTGTATGTGTGAAGATAATGCTGCATGTGATAAAGACCTATAATATCATCTCTACACACACACACACACACACACACACACGGCTGGCGAGATGGATCACTCAATAAAGTGCTTGTTGTGCAAGCATGAGTGCCTGAATTTGATACCTAGAAATCATGTTTAAAAAAGAAAACAAAACAACAACAACAACAGAAAACCTAGTTTACCCTTTGGTTATGTTTGGAACACAATAAAGTTGTTCTGAGATTAAAACTTAATCTTCACTGTGATCAAGATGTAAGACCCTCCGAAGAAAGAATATGTACTATGATGTTGTATAGCAGTTTTCTCTACACAAAATCATTACATTTTAGATGGACTTATTTTGGCTCAGGAAGAAAATTTACAAGACATAGTAAGTAAACACCTCACAACTTTCAGAAAGTTTCTGAAATTTTCAAGATTTGTAAGACTCATTTCCAAGTAAGGACTTGTGAACAGAGGAGAGACTCTCCAACTAGCTGTACTGTTTGGAAGTAATTTCTAGGCCTCATAAGTCATCACCCAGTTGGGTTGGGCTTTTTGATAATAGAGCTGTCTTTGAGTCAGCTATTTTTCTTCTAGTGACTTCCTTGATTGCACTGATTCATTAAGATACACTTGGGTGAGATCATTTCTTTGTTTTGTCTCTGGCATCCTATTTGGGGAGTATAAATATTTGTTCATATTTCTCCCAGAAAAAGTCACATATTCTACAAAATTAATTAAATTAAGTCAAGCTTTCCTCAAGAAACCTTAAAGCAGTTCACTTAGCAGGGAACTTACATTATATTCTGTCATGAAGAAAAAAAATGCAGCAATGTAGGAAGAATCAAAGTGGATATGAGTGCAGGAAACAGGAGGCCAAGGAACCACTGATGATTGTTTCCTGAAAGACAATTTCTACTGTAGAACTTAGAGTAATAGAATCCATATAGCAATGATAATAAAAGTACTCACTGCTTTGACCTCAATATATGATATGTGATTAAAAAAAAATTCTTCCAGACATAAAAATTCATCTTAATCTGGCATATCAAAATGTGTACTTCATACTTAATTAGTCTCAAAGCATTTCTTCTGATAAATAAACAATCCCATGGCCAAATAAAACCCTATCTAGCTCTTTTCTGTATCCTATATCCCAAAAAGAAGTACTTTCTCAAATATTCATCAATCTACAGATAATTCTTCTTTGAGAGGTTAGTATAGTCAATTTAAAACTTTCATTTTTCAATAAATTCATAGAAGTTAGAGTTACAACATGCTAGAAAATTCTGCTGAAAACAGGATATATATCTATAGATATATAGATATATATCTATATATNTATAGATATTTCAAAGCCCAATGTATCCAAAAGTAGCTATAAGAGGTAATGTATTTTACCAGTGTGATATTGTCAAATGGTATCTATGTTTAAAAGGAGTAACTGGAAAGAAGTGTTTGTGAATAGAATCAGGAATTGATTATCTACAAAAGGAGGTATGTTGTAGTCAAAGCATGCAGTGGGAGCTCTTAAAACACCCAAACTTAATATAAGAAAGCCAAATTGTATTAACTACATTATTGACTAGGGAGATTTTCTGATGAACAAAGATGGCAGCATCAATGGCCATGCTACCAGTAAAATGGAGTATAAAAAATGTACATGAAGAAAATAAGCTTTCAGTAGGCTACAGCAGATGTAAACAAGAGAGGAAATATTTTTATCAGGCAGTTTATCAAACTGTTAAGGAAGAATAGGGTGTCAGATGAAGACACAACAAAGCCACACTACCAAATTATATGGCAGGCACCTGTGACTTGAAATAACCATGAATAATAACCCTGTCAAAGTAGAATAAAAAACATGTTATAATGAAATGTTTATTGTGTGAGCTCTACCCAGTTCTATACAAGGGTCTCAGTATTCCCTATATCCATTATTTAAGGTGAATCCCAAGGGTTGTGGTTAGACCCTATGTCTATCTTTTATTTAATTGAATCATATTTACCTAAAGTGAATGAAATATGTAAATTCTTTTTCCTTATACACAAAATAATTCCAGCTAATTTCTTTTCTAATTTCCTAGGGCTAGTATAACTTCTAGAAGTTAGGTGTGTTTTGTTGTTATATGTTGTTTGAGCAGAAGAAAACAAGCATGTACACGCAAGATAGGGCACAAATGACAGACATCTCCCAGCACATGCACACACACATGCAGATACACATATACACACACAAACACACATATATACACACACAAACATACACATACATGCACACAAAAAAAATGATTATACTCAAGTGTTACTTGGACGAGTAAGTTTATTGTGATTTCCTTACAGGAAGATGAGTGGTGTGTTACCTATAGAAACATAAAGGTAAATGCCTCCCTGAAAACCCAAAACCCCACCCCAGCATGAGTAAGGATCACAGAAGCTGCATCCATGCAGTTCCCTGCCAACATACAGGTAACTCAATCACACATTTTATAACTATGAGGAGAAGCCTTATGAGTCTTGTAACTTGCTGGCATCCCTAAGGCTAGGGTTCTGTCACCTTTCCAACCTTGCAGGTCTCTCTCCTCACACCTCAAGGGAATGTTTCAATTCATAGGAGATAACTAGACAACATTTATATGAACTAAATAAATGTTTTCCAAGAAGACAACTGTTTACAATGGTTCAGACAACCAGTTCTGTAATGCATTGACTTCATGACTCTCGATATTACATAGTCTAACTCATAGCCTGTAATGTGACATTATTCCATCAGAAAAATAAACAAATGTCTTCTCACCTCAAATACGAAAACAACAAAACACAAAAGTAAGGATACAACAAAGTCTAACTTGGTGAACCACTGTGTATTATTAGAGTTGCTTAGAGGATAAAGGTGAGAGGTTAATTATAAGAGCAAAAACTGACAGCTGCATCACCAAAGCCCATCCCAGCATGGGACATAGATCATAAATGATGGAACCTTGGGATACACTGCACAACTTTCATGCAGAGTAATAAGTCAGCAGGTATCTTTTTTTCAAGCAACTCAGCTGGTGTGGGCAATTTGTGGAAAATGCAGCTTGTCTGTCTCTCAGCTGCCCTTTTTGCCTGTATATGTTTAGGGAAGAGAAGCCCAGTGTCAGTTTCAATTTTCTGAGCTTAAATAGCTTCCTTGTAGTATATAATGTTTTGCTTCCTTTTAGAACATCATGTGTCTTAGTGAGCTTCCCTCTTAGATGGACGGTTTTATCTATGTGCGGCTCTGCCAGAGTCCAGCTCTAACCTGTCAAAGGGTTCTTGGGGAGAGGAGAGAGGAATGAGGAAATGATAGATAGAAAGATAGAAAGAGTTGATAAGAAAGACATAGAGACACAGGATAGCTTTGAGAGGGCCCTGGGTCAATACCCAGTAGCCTCGAGATTTTTTTCCAAAGGGCTCTTTATATAATGCCAAGGTACAAGGCAAAAGACCTCTCTGTCAAGATCAAAGCACAACATACAGCTAAGTGTAGACCCTTCAATACACCTGGTACCCAGACCTGTGGCCAAATCATCCCATTATGTAGCCCTGCTGGATAAAGCAAACTCAGATTCTCTGACCTTGAGTGAGGTCTCACTAGGAAGCATCTGTAGGCCACCACAGTTCCCCATTCTTAATAATATGAAGGATCCCTTAGACTGTGCCTGTCTTAGGTTGCCTTCTTCAACCAGATAGTCTTACATGCCTTTGAGATATACTTTCTGCCTTGTATACACTGTCTTAGGGTGACAGCTGGCAAGAAGAACTTATCCATCTCCAACTACCAGTGTCTGGCAGGGGAAGGTACAGAGCCTAACTTCATGCAACTCTAAAGCCTCTTTTTCACTAAGACCTTGCAAATAGCTAGAATAATTATAGCAATACTCCTGCTCCTTATGGCTGCTATACCTCCTAGTAAAGGAGTAGAGGATGATAAAGATGGAATGGCCTATTTGAATGGGTCTAAGATGACTACAACAGTCTTAGCTGCATCAAACCCTTTTTAAAATCAATAAACTCCTGATACAACTACATCAAATAAATCAGTAAACTCCTGATGCAACCACATCAAATCTAAAGACTCCTTAGCATCACCATTAACATTAACAGGTTAACATTGTAATTATAGGATAAATATTACTATACAAAATTACAGTTCTCACAAATTTATATCCAAAAGCAAACTCACTACAGTATTCTTTATACTTTTCAAACTTTAGCAAAGTTCTAAAAACAATATCTTAATAGAACTATTTACACTTTTTGCTAACAAAACATAGGGTATATTAGCACAAGTTAGCATTAATCTACTCCAGGGACAAGAAAATACTTTTTTAAAAAATTAAAGAGACTGAGGAATATTAACTCCCTCTTTTCTTTATAATTTTTAAGATGCATCTTGAGCTTAGGTAGAAAAAACAAACTCCATATCTATATAAGACATGTCCAATTTTTATACAAAACAGTCCATGAGTTACCACAGTTAATAAAGTTGTAGGTGAAATCAAAATTGTCCCATTGCAATTTAATCACTCCTATCCATCCCATTTCTTAAGTCTGAAAAGTTCAAAAAGTCAGTTCTGCTACTAGTCTTAACATTCCATTGAGTACTCAAAATCAGGGCTTGGCTGGCCAGCTGCCTTGAAGTCTTTATATAGCTGCCCAAGTCATAATGACTCTGAAACAAAAGCTTCGAATGTAAAGAGTCCCATTACCCAAACTTGTTGCAGTTCCCTTGCGTGCAACAACCCACTTCAAACAAGTGTCTCTGAAACCTCACTTTGCAGTCGGTAGTCTTCCCCTAGGCAATCTGTTCCAGGATAAAAGCTGCATGCACCACAATAGCGGGCCAGTGCAGACTTTTTTGAAAAAGTAGCCAGCATAAACCAAGAAACCATCACTTAAAGGAAACACACATTTGTTTGCAGCCAGGAAACAGAAACTTCATGGCTTTTGGCTCCTGGCTCCTCCCATCATCTTTTTTACAGTCCTAGTCTGTCTGAACCTCCCGTTACCAGCTCATCTGTCCAGGACCCCTATGTCCTGAGGCCCTGAGGGCTCTCTTGTGCCTTGCAAGGCTTAGTTTGCCACCCTGCTGCTATAAGCTATGGCACTCATTCAGCACCTGGGGTCTGAGAGAAAACCCAGCCAGCCTCAGCCAGTTGCAGCCACGGCACCCCAGTTCCATTGCTTGCTCTGGTGGAGGTCCTCCTCCATGTGCTGCTCTGCTTGCGTGGCCAAATGCTGCCCCCAGGGCTGCTCCATGGCTTCAGGCACACTCTGACACTGGGAGCTCGGGCTGCTCCTGGCTTCCAGCACATCTCCACCATTCAGCCTGGAGCATCGCTCTGCCTCACTCCAGCAGTTCCCACGCCTGACTTTCCATACAGGGGCATGTCTCAGCTGCTCATATGGCTGCTGCCTCTGCTCTAGCCTCAGATATCACTTCTCTGACTAGAGCAGCAGCCTCATCTCTGCAGGGTTTTTGCTGCTGATTGCTGCTCACCATTTGCCTTTCCTGACCTGTCTCTGCTGGCCTCGTCAAGGTTGAGTGTAGCCTCAAGTCATGTTCTCCCCACCATGGCTCCTTCATGGCAGAAAGCACACAGAATACCACTGCTTGTGCTGTCTCTTGGTGTCTGCTGCCTGTGACTCGATGATGCCCTGTGGGTCTCAACTATCAACGCCTGGCTGGGGCAGCCACTCACACTGCTGCTGCTGCTGCTTTCTAAAGCTGACAGTTTCTGAAGCATCTTCTCTTTCTTGGATTGCTAAATCTGCAGTGGCTGCTCAGTCCCAGATGCTGCTTTGTGAGTCCTAGGTCCTGCTTAGGAAAATCTGCTCTTACTATAAGTTAAACCTTCACCATGCCCTTAGACCTAAAGCCTATATTCTCCAAACTTCACCAAAACTTTTTTACAACTTTAAACCTAACTTAGTAAATAGAGAGAGAAACAGAGACAGTGAGAGATACTTGTTACAGCCTAACTTTACTTGCTGCAGCCTAACTTTAACTACTCTGCTTTATAGTTACAATTTTACTTCCAAAGAATGGAAGATCACTGCCTCACTTAATTATCAGGAATACTCCCTGAGTGCATGGTGTTCCTTCTCTTTATCCTCTGTACTCAGGCCTCACATTGGGTGCCATATATGGAGTTCTGCCAGAGTCCAGCTCTGATCTGTCAAATGGTTCTTGGGGACAGGAGAGAGGAATGAGGAAATGATAGATAAAGATAGAGATGATAAGAAAGACAGAGACACAAGATAGCTTCNAGAGGGCCCTGGGTCAATACCCAGCCACCTTGAGATTTATTCCAAAGGGCTCTTCTTTATATAATGCCGAGGAGTGAGACAAAAGACCTCCCCCATCAAGATCAAAGCACAATATACAGCTGTGTGTAGACCCTTCAAAACACCTGGTACCCAGGCCTTGGTCAAATCATCCCATTATACAGCCATGCTGGGTAAAGCAAGCTCAGATTCTCTGACCTTGAGTAAGGTCAGCTTACTCAATAGGAAGCTTCAGTGGACCACCACATATCTAAGAGGAAATTGCTGCATGACATAGCCCAAATTCTTCTTTAGTCTTGAGCCCTTCACAGGACACTGAATTTTTACTAAAATTCCCAGAGAAATCCAAGATTTTTCTTCAAAATTTTACCACACTTAGAGTAAATTTTAGTCAAAATTTGTTATGTGACTTCTAAAATTGCAGCCTAAGGGCCTGGATGGCAATCCTTTATTTGCCATCATTATCATCATTCAAAGTATCTGAAATGCTTATAATTTATATCTACATTATTTTGGAAGTCACTTGGACTACACTGGACAATTCAAAAAGAGGTGTCTCATGGCCTACACTGTTTTTTTTTATAGCCTATAGGTATTGTGGGGAGTGTTCTCAGCAAAAATGGCTTAACTTTTATATATCACTCCTTGCCATATGCTGGAAAGACTTCACATCCTATTCTACATAATATTTGCTTGACAATGTTCATAACCACACTGCTTTCACACATAATAGTCAAGAAATTAAAACCACCTAAATGTCCTTCAACTGAGGAATGGATGGAACTGTGATACATATACAGAATGGAATACTATTCAGCTGCAAGGAAAGATGAAATTTGTTGGTAAATGATGGAACTTGAGATGATTATGTTGAGTGAGGTAACCCACACCCAGAAAGACAAGGATTACATCTTCTTTCTCATCTGAAGTTACTAGCTCTAAATCTTCAGATGCAAGAATATGACATGAAGTAACTGGGAAACCTGCAAAGTATTAATTAAGGCTTTGTTCTTTTGGTTTTGGTTTTTATTGTTAAGGGGGAGAAAAGACATGGAATTGGATAGGTAAAGAGGGGCAAAGATCAGGAAGAGTTGAGGGATGGGAAAGAATACAAGTAAAATATATTGTATGAAATTTTGAGAGTAGTTTAACTTTTTGTTTTTCAATTCACAATGAAAACAAGGCAGGCAAGGAAGCAGAACTGCCTTTTCTTTGGATCTCCTTATATATGAGACACCTCTGGATGTGTAACCAACTCTGGGGGAGAGTGCTTCCCATCCAGTTAACCCTTCCTGAAATTTCTTCACAGATCTGGCCAAAGGCCTCTACCTTAAGTGATTTCAGCATCAATTTACTTGACAATCAATAGCAGCCACCACAGAGACCAAACATTTCACAATGGAAGGACCAAGTCATGAAAATTAAGGGCTTCTGTCCCTATCCAATTTCTTCCTCAAAAGTTTATGTGTCCATGTGTTGAAAGAACAATGTTTAAACATAGGTACATGTTCATCTCTGCAACTTACACTCAGGGGACTGATTTAATTTTAAATCAGATGTGGAAAGGTTTTGCCTGAGGTATGTGTTTACAGTAAGCAAATAGGAGGGGACAGGTAATTCTATGATGTAGTAACAAGCAGAATGTCACTGTCAGGGTCCAAGAACCCAAGAATGATCCACCACAAAGGATAGGATTTAAGCAAATCAAAAATATATTTAGAAAAATTGATATATCAAGGAACAGGCAGGTTTCTGGCCAGTTCTAAAGGGGAAAACCACAAAGAGAGAGTCCCATCCAATTCATTTGCACTCCCAAATACACAAATGTGGTGGGGCAGGGATGTGTGGGCACATGTGTGCACATGTGTGTAATGTGTACACTGACACACAATATGATAAAAAAAGTTAAGCAAAGAGAACTAAAAAAAAGGACATCTGGGAAGTGCCTTCTAAATGTGAGGCCTCAGAGATAGAGATGGGCAATGCATTACTCATACAAAGCTGCCAATCTCCAATTGGATTAGACTTTGAAGCAATGCCAGCTCAATGTGCTGTCAAGAAAAAAACAAATGACTAAAGTAATCATCTGCCAGTGGGTAGACATAAACAGCTGGATGTGATACCAAACAAGATGGACCAGCTTGAAGCTTAATAAGAGTTCAATAAGCAATGATTATAGACGCTGCCTGAGGCCAGGGTCAGTTCTGATTGATGCACAGACTATGAGACATGCAGCTGAGGCAGAATTACACATACCTGGTATAGAGGCACAATGATTGGGTGAAGTATAGAGTGAGCATCTAACGATCTCTGATCTTCCACACTCTCCTTTTGTGGGAACTCCAACAGGCTCAAACTTCATACTTTTGTGAGTAGTCACAGCTCCAGTGAAGATTAATAAGGGCTGTTGAGCTCAGAGGACAGAGTTTTACAACAAATGGTAATCTCCAAGCACACTAGGAATTAACACAAAGTGAAAAAGAAGTTGAAATTTATAATTTTTAAAGAAATATTTTGTTCTATTTCCATACAAAAACAGCAGCAGTCGGTAAAATGCTGGGGCTAGAAAGAGATGCTTGTGGGTTTCTGTCTAGGCACAGTATCGCATGCTATCCTAACCTGAAGGAGAGAAGAGCATTTCAAAGGCTATGTATGACTACTAACACTTCAGAAAGGGTTGTCCTTCAAAGACAGATTGTGTGTGAATTCAAGCAATCATTCCCTCTTGGTCTGTAGCATAAGACACAATAGCACCACCTTCAGTGGTTTGGGATGGTTGAACCATAGAAGCATCACCCTGTTCTCAGGGGATATGGTGGGTGGTTAACCATGGAGCCCCTTCACAATCAGAATGTTTCACAACTTGCTGAATGAAATAAAACAAAATGTTGGTTTGCTGTTAGCTGGCTGCTAACTTGTGGGTTTTGCATATTCCTATCAAATGTTCATTGTGTGGGAGACTCTGTGGGACTCAGTCAAATGAACACCAGTTACGAAAGCCTATGAAAGCACTGTTTCTAAATCTGTATTCAGCCATTACTGACAAGAAAGCAATAGTTCAAAGACACAGTAAACAGTATAAGAAAGAAATGTTGGAGCTGGGGAGGTGGCTCGATCCACAGCTCATGTGTAAAAACCACTATAATTCCCCAACAGGGGAGGCAGAGACATGAAGAACCCCAGGGCTCACTAGCCAGCCAATCTTGCCTGGTTGGTGAGTGCTTCCAGTCAGTGAGACAATCTGTCTCAAAAAACAAAACAAAACAAAAAGCCCCAAAACCAAAAAGCAAACAACAGAAACCAAATGGAGAGAAACTGAGGAACACAACTGACATTAAATTCTGGCTTCCACACCACACACACTAACTCTCTGTGAGAAATTATAACTATAAAATATGTAAATTGGACAATGTTGAAATGCACTCTTCAGGCCCATTCTAACCCATCTTTGCAAACTCTTTCCCCTTTTTATGCCACTCAGTTAAAAAATTGCCTCTATTCTAAGAGTTATTGTATTATATACACATGCAACATGAATAATGTTAATTCTCCAGGGAGATTTTCCCCTGAGGTCTTTAATTTGATTTTGAAATGAATGAGGTAGATGATAAGTCTTTCAATATCAAAATCCCCCTAGGAAGGGACTTTGATTTGCTTAGTAAATTGTGAATGTTTTGTTGATTTTCTCTTTATGACTTCACTGGAGGATGTATTGACTTCCTTGTGACAACTGAGAATGGAGAAAGCATAAACTCCAAAGCATCTGTCATCAAAACTTTCCTCCGTACTCAACTGCAAGGGGAAGGGCCACCTTCACCCAGTGTATATAGCTAGAGCTGTTTCCGCTGTACC
>LZPO01045460.1:6336-17851 GCA_001675575.1 Neotoma lepida | reverse complement strand
TTCAGCTTGTTAGAGAGAGAGAGAGAGAGAGAGAGAGAGAAAGAGAGAGAGAGATGTCCATGTATGTATGGAGTGAATGTATGTGTGGAAGTGATTATTTGTTCATGCAGGTGTGCAAGTGGAGACCAGAGGTCAATACTGGTTGTCTTCTTCAGTCATTCTCCACATCATGTTTTATAAAATTTTTTAAAAACTACATTTTAATTTTGTTTGGAGGAAGGGACATGTGGAGGTCAGAAGACATTTTGTAGGTGTCTGTGCTCTCCCTTCATCACGTGGGTTCCAAAGAGCCAATCCAGGTGTCAGATTTCATAGCAAGTGTTGTCACTTGCTAAACCATCTTCCTGGTTCCTTCATCGTATGTTTTGAGACAGGATTACTCACTGAATGTAGAACTCATCAAAATTGCTAGCCTGGATGACCATTAAGCCCCTGGGATCCTCCTGTCTTTCCCCCTCCTCTTAGCACTGAGTACAAATTACACAACTATGCCCAACCTTTTACATGGACATTGGGGACTCAAACTTGTGTCCTCATGCTTGCATAGCACCATTTTANTCACTGAGCTACCTCCTCATCCCCTACACATGGTTTTAAAGATAGCAAGTATTTATACTTTCTTCCTAATTCATGCTGTTTCCAATTCCCCCACTGAATATGTTGTTCTTATTTCTCATGGGAGAATTATATACTCCCACTACCACGTGATTACAGGATTTTTCTCCATTCCTAGCTTCAGGAATTATAATGCGGCTCCAGACTGGGAAGCTGAGAATTACATCTTTTATTGAGGAGGGCTGGTTCAGGAGATGGTTTCTTCTCACCTCAAGCCAATGCAAATCAAATCTGACATTTACGTTAGAATAAAGAATGTATGCAGTATCTTCTGCACAACCGAACATACATAGAGGAGGAAGAAAGCCTGGAGCTCTGGAAACTATCATATCACCATGACAGAGCTCCAAAGCTACTCAAGAAGAAGGAAACTCAGCTCTTCTCTGTTGTCAAGGTCTTAGGATTTATGTGGGCTTTAAGTGAGGTGCACTTGTTTTTTTCACATACTTGAAAGTTTTGGAGTTAAGCCAATTAGAACTGGGGTTCCTGTCATTTGTAATTAGGTACTCAGCCATATAACCAGAGAAAATGAGAAAGTTGAAAAATATGGGGAACATAGCCATAGCAATAAAACTTACATCATTCTGTGAAACTCTTCTAGAACCTCAAATTACCATTTGATTTTCTTTTCTTTGTTGATACAGTTTGTCAGTGAGCTGTTATACCCAGGTATTGTGTTTGTAGAGCATGCATGTGGAAAGACTATGGGCTTTTGATAGGAAATAGGAAATAGTAATGAATACCTGTGCTGCAACTTTCTTGCCATGGAGTGAGTAGAATGTAATTTTCTATGCTTTAGTTTCCTCTGTAAATGGGCTATTGTGAAGATGCAATCAGACTACATGTATAAAGTGACTAACATAGCTGCTTAATAGATGTCTGTTTCACAGACAAAATTACTTTCATAGAAGCTTTAACTTTCATATAATCTGTACACCATTCAGTATCCCAAACAATTCTACCTTACCCGTTCTGTCTCGACCCTTTGATTGATTGATTAGTTGACTCATTCATCCAATTTCATTACCCAATGAGTTTCTCTGAATAACCTACTTTTCCATTTCAGTTGCACATCCTCATAGACACACCAGGTGCAGAATGAGAGCACTGCATGATGAAAGGGGGCATGGCTTAGACTTTGAAAATTTTCTCTTTCCAATAATTTTTAGGTAGGCAATGCATGGCAAACTGACATAATGTCATCTTCATAAGTTGGGACGATTGCTGAGATATTCTTGAATATAGTAAAAGTTATTGAAAACAGAATTGATTGCCTTTTAAAATNAGTTTAAACTCACCAGGGAAAGATATGTTGCAATGAGGAAGATATACTTCATTACAGCACAAATCTGAGCCTAAATTTGAGTGGGTCTTAGTCTGCTTGTGACATAACTACATGCATCTCCTTTCACTGCTCCCTTGTTCTTTGACAAGTGAAACTTCTTTTATTTATTTATTTTATTTTTTTTGTGGAGAATCTTGCAATAGACTCTAGGTATTTGCTCTTGAGGATCCAGAAACAACATGAAGAAGTCAATATTTTCAAGTTCTGAGACCTAAAGGAATGAATCACAGATGCTGTTATTGGGAACTAGATTGTTCTTTTTCCAGTTGGTGTTTTCCNTGTGAAATTGTAGATGAGTTAAGGGCTCCAGCTGTCAGAGGCACAGGGGAAGATAGTGAGAAACAGCAAGTGGTGTGGGGGTGAGGAGAAAGAAGAAAGAAATTCACAGACAAATTCAAGTAAACTTTCTCATTCATGCCTTATTCCCAGGATCCAATCTTAAAAAAACATAATTTTTTAATTTCTGAAATATATTCTATTAGGTCTTTGTTCCTTTCTGTNGGGTTAGGTGTTAGACACTTCTCACAAATATTTATTATTCAATGTGCTAATTANGGACATTATATATATCTTTATTCTCATGGCCAGATACTAAAGAGAAGCTATTAAACATTGAGTAAATAGCAAAGGCATGAAATTATTCTTTGCAGCTATGCTGAAGGAAGTGAACATACACCTCAGATATTCTGCAGTANGGAAAACCTAAGCACCAATAGATTTTACTATATTGGTTACTTGTAACTAATTTTGTATAATAGAGTCAAAGTGACTTAATACACCACTTACTTTTTTCTTCCTCTAGACACTATTTGGCAAAATCCCCCTCTAATTTTCTTGGTGCATCCTACAATAAACTCATTGCCTCTTTTTTGTTTTCTTTGCTGGACTCCCATCATGCCTGGAATTTCCTTAAAGGTAGNGATTGNATCTTATTTTTCTAGCAGTTAGCACAGAATCTGGGGCATATTATNNAAAAAACAGACTTATGAATGAAGGCAATATGTAACATGTTAAACTGCATCAAGCATANAATCAATGTTTTTATTAATTGTGTTGTGAGTTATATTCATCACAACAGTAACAAAACATGCTCCATGAGAGATACAAATACTGAAAAGAAACTGCAATCATTCCCACACAAAGATTTTCCATCTCTTTTCCCAAGAATCAATATGACTTTTTTTCATCCCCAGGGATGGACTTGGGTATGATGCTTCCCAAACATATGGTGATGCTGTTTCTTCCACCTTTCCCTTTTCCTTTTTAGTGAAAATGTTCTCATTAAGATTCTAACCACATAGTTTTACTTGTAATTGCACAAGTATTTGCAAAATCAAAACTAACCTTAAGAATCATTTGATTGACACTCAACACCCAATATGTAAAAACATATTAAATCTATAAAATACTTGTCACAAAACTGCACGAGCAACCCTGTTAGGTGAAAACAAACCGATAAGTACCTANNGGGTATCNTACAGAATATGTATTTATTTAGTAAAAACTATGGGTTCCTGAGAGTAAGTAGAGCTAGGTTCTGTTCTTGGCTTTTGCTGCTGGAGTCCTTTGAACAGCCACTGTCACCTTTTATCTTTTTGTATTCTTTTCATCAAGTACCAAATAAAGGACTTATACCCANTGATTTCCAAGGTCCCCTTTCGGCTTTAAAATCCCATTATTTTATGATNTCTAATTTTATCCAGGAAGTCATTGGGAAAATCATTTATTCATAGAGTCTGTAGTCCAGTTCTCTCCTTACAATATACCTATTATGTGCCTAGATTCATATGAGCATGCTACTATTTTGCTTATCTTAATTTTCCTCCAAATGTCATAGCATTCTGGATTTTGCCAATTCCACATACATTTTTTTAACTTTATAAAATCAACTATNTTTAAAAGTATCAAAGTCTCTCTACTTCTAATGAAGCTGGCCCTAAGTTCTTTGGATGCTGGGAGAATGCTGATATGTGGGGAGAATCATTTCCACTTCTGGTCTTTACAGCCACACTATAAAGAAAAATAATCATATCATAAGTATTCATTTGTAGAGCCATGATTCTTTCTTAGTCCCTTTTTCAACAGAACTGAAATAGCCTTCAGTTTACATTTTGCTTCAGTGCAGGAAATTTTAAATAGCTGAACAGAATAAAAAGAGGTTCAAGAAAATTCGTTACTTTGTTCAAATGACTTTCAAGGTGATAGTTTACTTCTATCCATGCCTAAGGAGATATATAGATTTTAAATCTCTTATATATTTTTCTTAACTATAGCATAACTGTGGTGTTTTAAAGAGCTATCAATGAGGAGGTATAGCCCCAAAGTCACCCAGCTTCTCCTTTAAGGTTGTGGTTAGCAGGATGGATTGCATTAGAGATGCTTGGTCATTCTTGAATATTTCATATAGTAATCAGCAAAATATACATGTACATAGAAATTTTTGCTTTACAACATTTTGTTTATTTTTTCAACATATCCAGTTCAGTATTAGATCTAATTATTTGATGTTTTTNCAGATACTGTAAGATACAAATTTTATTTATAGTACTGAAAATACCAAGTGATTATCTATTCAAAACATTTAAACCATGAAATGAGATTAAATGACTATCAGACCATATGATTTTTTGTAGTATATTTAAGTAACAACTGATTGGGAAATTTTAATGAAGATTCAATTAGATTTTTGCCAAGTTTGCCTGTTCAACATTGTTGAGAGAGAGAGCTCACAAGGCAGCAGGTAATAAAATGTCCAACAGTTTTTTTCTTAGGTCAGCAGTCAAGTGCAATATTTGGTGTTCTATCAAATGAACCATTCTCTCCCATTCTCAATGCTTCCATTCTATTCTAACTGCGGCTTCTTAGTTTCAGGATTTGGCACGAAGTTGAGTGATAATCACTTTATATTCTTCCCGTTTTATCACTTTTTTTCTTGCAATATAAATTTTCTTTTCCTGCTGATCTATAGAAAATCTCTTGTAAAAGTCTACTAGTCAGCTAAATTCTTAAGGTGGTAAATTAGAAATGTTTTAACATCTTTAGCTGAAAAGCATAATTAAAAAATCCATTATTAAATGTCCTATTTCTATTTTTTATGATAAATAATAACCATAATGCTACAAACAGTCTTTAAAATATTAAAAATATAGATTTGAAAGCCATATTAATAATTTACTAGGTATATGACTCAGCATTTTACAACTTTAACTCCTACCTCCCTTATTTACTTAAATGGTAAAATGAAAAGGTGAAACTTTATTACATGCTATTAGGGAACAGAAATCATTTAGAACTGTTTAGTGGTGAAAACATAAGAAGCACTCAATACTTATTCGGTGGCTACCATCTGATGGTTATTGTGGGGGAAATGTGTATTTAAACTTGGCTAGCTATACGTTTCCCTCTAGAAACCACGAATTAGAAGAGACAAAGGCTTTCGTGTCATTGCACATTAGGCAGTGAAGGACAGTGAATCCTCAAAGAAGGAAAATCAAGGGAGTCAGTCCTATGAGTGGCCCCATGTTTCTGCCTTGAGAGTTTTTAGGCCACAGCATTGGGTAGGGAAACTCAGGGGATTCACAAAGTTGAAGAAATGCGATTTGGAGGAGAGATTAGAAGAGAAGAACTGACAAAGAGAGAGCTTTTATCACACACACAGACATAGGGGGAAAGGAAGAGAAAGGGAGAGAGAGCGAGAGAGCGAGAGAGCGAGAGAGCGAGAGAGCGAGAGAGCGAGAGAGCGAGAGAGCGAGAGAGCGAGAGAGCGAGAGAGAGAGAGAGAGAGAGAGAGAGAGAGAGATCTAAAGATCTAAACACCTGAGATGGTCAGGTATTCAACGGGATATTTATTTATCAGCATGTTTACTTCAGGAAATTCCTTGGGAGTAGGGAGCTGCTAGAGAACGAAATGACCTCAGAAAACTGCTTTATACACGATAAGGTATCAAGTGCACTGCTTGAAAGATTTTGATTCAGTGGTAGAAAATGATTGTCCTAGATTGAGCATTGTTCATATCTTGATCCACAAATCTTAAAATCCAGGTGTAAAAGGATCAATGTGCTTTCAAGCAACTTGTCCTACAGCAAAATAAAATGTTTACAGATAACCAGATTGTCTTATTCACAAGTATGTAGTATTTATAACATCTCATGTAATTCTTAATTACCAGGCACACCAAGAAGCATGGCTACATGACTAACAGCAAGGAGATGAAGCAGGCAATAAAACTGATATAGAGCTCCAAAGATGTCAGGATAAACAGACAGGAATGCTAAAAACAATTATAAATGCTCTTTTATAGTCATAGGTCTTAAGGGTAAATAAGAAAGACATGTAGAATACCAGTCTCACCTATACAGGTAAAACAGTGAAATGTGAACATAGACACAGGAGAAATGATTGGCGGATCAGATATTGCAAGAGGAAAAGAGTAGAGAGCTAGAAAAGCAAACAGCAGATTCTCCACAAAATGGGAAACAGAATCATGAGCCACGAGGACAAATTTTAGACTTTCCAAAAATGAGAAGAATGAAAATATTTGAATAAATAAATTTGATGGAAAGTATGAATCTGTGGGTGCAAAAAAACTTTAAGAGAAAAGGCACAGGGAACACAAAATCAACAAGGGACACTTTCTTGAGACACACAAACATGAATAAAAAGAAAATCTTTTAAAGCACTGGGTGAGGGTACTGTGCATTTATAGGAACAAAGACAAGGATGACAGGTGGTATTTTGTATAAATAATATCTACAAATAAGACAGAAGCAGAGCATCATTTTCAAAATATTGAAAGAAATAAAACACAAACAACCAAGCACTGCAAACCAGTTATCTTTGGAGTTCCTAGGCTAAATCTTCAGACATGGAAAGGCTTACTGAATCCACCAGTCATTTTTACTACAAGAAATAATAAAATAAGTCACTAAAGGAGTAGAGTAGATGGAAATGTTGGATGACAGTGAAGAAGTAGATATCATTAAAAATAAATTCATGAATGAATGGTTTTTATTATTCCTGTTTATGAGATCTTTTACTTCTGAGACAAAATAAAACTAAGTGCTGAAAAGTAAAGTGTACTAAAAATTACAAATAAATTATATGAAAATCTTAATTTGGGTTACCCTTATACATGATGACATTACATTGAAGTATGATAAGTACNCCTTAAAAGGTAAGTCTGAAAAGTTAAAGTTACATTTTAAAACTTCAAACTAACCAGAAAAATGACCAAATAAATAATTGCTGCTTGATACCTAAATGTTGACAAAAAGNTCAATATTTGATTTACCCAAAAGAAGGAAAAGAGGAGTAAACAAAGAAGACATAAAATATTCAAACCTAACCGTGTATCACTAAATATAAATGTAACTGTACCTCAATTGCAAAGCAGAGATTATTGAATTACGTTTAAAGGATTGAACTATATGTAATTTACAGAGAAATGACTTCACACACACACACACACACACACACTCATTATTTAGCTATATAGGAGAATAGGATCATGGTATTTGCAGAAAAATGAGTAGAACTATAGATCATCATGTTAAGTGAGTTAAGTCAGAGTTAAACAGACAAGTATCATGTCTTTTCACATGACAACCGTCACAGAGAACACTAAGTTCTGACAATTTAGTATTGGTAAATTTTATAACACATTTTTTGACAACTACTATCAGTTCTACACAAACTCTTCTAGAAAGTTGAAAATTAAGGAATACTGTCATAATTTACTATATATAGTCAGCAATGATTCCAAACTAGAAAAATCATAAATAATAAATACAGAATAATATGATTTGTGAGATTAGTTTGAACAATTTTAAAGAAATTAAATGCAAGTATAAAAAATTATGACTAAATGCAGTCTACATCTTGAATGTAANATTGACTTAAAATTTGGGTAAATTAGTGAAATTACTATATTAATAAAAAACCCATATATGACCATTTCAACAAATAAGTACTTATAAAAACTATCTGTGGGTAAATGACACTTATCTGGAAAGTTCGAAGTTCTTCTTGTATCAGAATAATACAAGGATGTCCCATGCACTGCCCCAGCCAACACTGCAACACTGTGAGAAGCCCTAGCAAGCATAACAGATAAAAGCACAGAAGACATGCGAGTGGGTGATGAGGCAACGACACTGCAGTCATTCACAGACAACATGTAGAGAATCCGAATCTACAAGGAAGCCCACTGGATTTGGTAGTTAAGTTTAGCAGTGTTTTTGGACCTAAGATAAATGCATTAGTATCTATTCTACTTTAATATACTAGCAGCAAATTATAAGACTTTTAAAAAACGCATATTAGAAAGGATTAAAGGGAGTGGAGGGTGGGAAAGCAGGGTAGAGGATGGAAGGGCAGGGGAGGGATAAATAACACCANAAGTCCTTTTNAAAAGCCATGTGGGATCCTACGACAATAGAAGCTTCCTAAATTTTATACATATACAAAAAATAGTTTAAATGGAGTTACCTTACAATGGGGGAACCACAGCCACATGGTACCAAATAAAAACTCCAGCATCAGCAATGGATTACCTCTTTCAGAGTTGTCAGCCAATGGGGTCCTATAGGCCCCCCAATATTACAGGATATTGCCATTGTTCTTAGCTACTCCATAGAACTAGATGACAAGACCCTATTGTGGAAGACACCATANNNTTGAATCATGAACATGGAGAAATCAAGTGGGTCCGGACCTTGAAGTTTCATCCCTACTGGCTAACTTTCATGGTACTAGAAGAGGCTGTGTATGCTATCAGAGGAGAAAAGCAATCATCAGTCTCACCCAGCTATGAACCTTGCAAGTCACAATAACAACCTGCTTGGCAAGATATGCCTGTTGGTGCAACAGTGACACAACAGTTCTACAAGTAACCAAACACTTTCTGTCCTGATTTAAGATATGCTCCACAAGATAGAACCCATAGCTGGCATTGTTAATGAAGCAAAAAATCTGCACCTGGATGAGTTATAGGCTCTAGGAGAAGATCTACTACTTACCTGCTAAATGGATATAGCAATAAAATGACACCTAATAGCTTATTGCTATATGATAGATAAGTACACTANTCAACCATCATCAAATAAGCTTCTTTTTTCAGTAGATGNCAATTANTACAGAGACCCATAANGAGTCAATATGGTCAAGAGACTTTGGCATACTAGCCCTAAATGGGATATGTATGTGGGACACTTGTATCACAACCCTTCCCCCAAGCCTCAGGAATCTTCCTAGAAGAGGGGATGGAGAGATTGTGAGAGTCAGAGATGGTAGATGACTTCAATAAAACAGTCTTTTTCAGATACAAAGAGGGTAGATTCACAGATGAACTCTCAGCTATTGTGACAGTATATACAAGTATACTTTGTCCAAGCTCAAGCCAGACAAAATCTTAGTATGGGCAGGGGAGGTAAGTACATAGTTCCACCCTTAGATTAGGAACTATTGACATTTGTTAGCTGTTGGGAGTGAGATTCAGTTTTCTTTAAAGGTGTGACCTCTGATACATTAGCCACACTCCAGGAGGGCCCCAAACCCAAGCGTAGTTGACCAACATGAACTTGATGAGTCTGAAAAGGGGGGATGGAGAACATGAAGTTGAATTGGTAGGAGGGTGAGTAGACTTGGGAGCAGCTTTGGGAGAGAAGGTGAATATGATCAAAACATACGGTATGAAATTCTCAAATAATTAATACAAATATTTTTTAAAAGTATGGAACAGTGACAATAGCATTAAAAAAAAAACTTTGGGATAAAATGGACCATAGATGTAAAAGGTCCAGATACTGAAACTTTGGGATAAAATGGTTAACAAAATATGCTGAGAAAAATAAAAGAACTATATAAATGAAGATGAATACTATTTTCATAAATGAAAAGACTGGACATTGCTAATATGGACAGATTCAATTCAATTTAGTCAAGCTTCCAATATGCTTTTTTGNGGGGGAATGAGTGAAAAAGTAGTTCTAAAACTCAAAATACTTAGAACAGCCAAAACAACTTAGATGAATAGAGTGTTCTGAAAGATTTGCAAATATTATCAATATATCTGTGAAATAACCAGTGTTCACATTCACAACTGAATACTAAATTGCTCATAGACATAAAAATGAATCAGACTTGGATCTTAAACAGTTACAGGTGAAAACACAAAGGAAAATACTTTTGTCCTAGGATGGGCCAAGATTTCTAGGCTACAACCCAAAGCACAATTCATAAAACAAAGCATTGGTAAATGGGAGTTCATCCTAATTTAAAAACTTCTGTTCTTCTGGAGACACTTAGTGATTGGCATCAAATGAACACACATCCAGCCAGGAAAAACTACAAAGCATGTACCTATTAAAGCTGCCTGCAGAATATCAAAAAATCCATCTAACTTCATAGCCTGAAAGAAAATGGCTCAGGAAAAAAAGTGGAGTGGGATATTTGAATAGAAATTTCACNCAAGATACCTGGATAGAAAATTGACACATCAAAGATTCTTACCATCACCAGTCACTAGAGAAATGTACTTAACAGCACAANGAAATAACAATGGAACTTAACTAGAAAGGCTGAAGTGAAACAGCATTTATGATTTTTGCTGAGTATGTGTAGGAAATGATTCTCACACACATTTTCATGGAAATTTGAAATGTTACTGCTGCTTTATAAAATTTTGCAAAAAAAAGCATACACCAACCATATGACCTAGAATCCTAGAATCCTGGGTATTCTTATNACAAATGAGAAAGAGAAGCCAGTCATGATGGTGCAACATTATTCCCAGCACTTGAGAAGTGGAGATAGGAAGATCAGTGTTCAAGGTTATCCTCNGCTACATATCAAGTTCAAGGACAGCCTGGGCTATATGAGACCTCCCATCTCAAAACCAAAACAAACAAATCAAACCAAACAAAAGACCCATACATATCTATGCAAAGACATGNNTAGGGATATTTATTGCAGCTTTATATGTAATAATAAAAAACTAGAAATCTCCTAAGTGAATATAGATATTTCCATGCTATCTCTAGCTATACAATGGGGGAAGTATTAAGCAATTAGAAAGAAGTGAGCTACGTGCATCTACATACTGTAGATGACTTTCAGAATAATTGTGCTGACTGAGAGAGGCAAGATGGGAGCGCACAGTGAAAAATTCTACTTGTTCAAAGTCCTAGGAAGTGAAGAATGATGTATGTGGCTTAAAAGCTGAACAACATTGCCTGGGATGAAAACAGGGCTAGAAAGAGAGATTACCTCAGGGCTTGTTGGAAATACTGGAGGCGATGGGTACCTGATCTATCTTGGTTATGGTAATAGTTTTCCTGGTGCATATGGATCAAAATGTCTAGTTGCCTGCTTTAAAAATGTAGTATTTTTTCTGGCAATTGTAACTCAATGAAGCTGTTTAATAAGATTACTCTCTTTCTTCCTTTCTTTCTTTCTTTCTTTCTTTCTTTCTTTCTTTCTTTCTTTCTTTCTTTCTTTCTTTCTTTCTTTCTTTCTTTCTTTCTTCCTTCCTTCCTTCCTTCCTTCCTTCCTTCCTT
>LZPO01045458.1:21420-32553 GCA_001675575.1 Neotoma lepida | reverse complement strand
CAAACAACAGCAACAACAAAAAACCCTCCAAACTCCAAATAACCAACAACAACAATAAGAAAAAATTCTCAACATTATTAAAGACCAGACAGAGAAATGCAAATCAAAAACACACTGAGATGCCACCACACACATGCTATATTGGCTGATGGCTATTTCCAGCAAAACAAGAGATAAGTGGAAAAGACATGGGAAAAAGGAATATTTGAACACTGTGAGTAGGAATGTAGGTTACACTGCCATTATAGAAAACAATATAGAAATGTTGTAAAAGAAAAAAATTCAACCAAAACTATTGTAATTCTGAACAAGGTCATTAAATCATCATGGCAAAGAAATACTTATATGCTCACTGTGGAAATGTCCTAAATAGATAGTCAAGACATGGAATTGTCTTAAGTGTCCATTAGCAGAGGCATGAATAAAGACATGCAGTCTACATGAACAAAAGAATAGTACTCACCATCTTAAAGGAAATTTTCTCGCTTTGAAAACATACATGAAACTGGAGGGCATTGTAATAAATGAAGCAAACAAGATGCTGAAAGAAAAATACTGCACAATCTCATTTATTTGTTGAGTCTGAAAATGTTGCCAGTGGTGCCATGGGTAAATTGGTAAGGTGATAATAAGACACATATATTTATGTGATGAATCAGGAATCCCAAATACAGCAACATGATTTAAAAACAAGTTTAAGAAGAAGAAAAAAGAAATTAATAGTACTATATGGCTTACTTAAGACTTTCTAAGTGAGTAATATCTTTACCTTCCCCTCCCACACACACACAAATGTACTCAGAAGGGAGCTGTGGACAATGGCAGGTATGCTGGCTCATGGTTTTGGCCATCAACATGTGGTATACCACACCACATCATACACCTCAAATATTTTTGTTCATTAGACCTCAATAAGCCTAGGAAAGGAAAAAATCTGAAAAAAATTAATTCATTAAGATTTCTCACACTTGTGATGATTTTTCCTCTTACTAGATTTCAGAGAAGAGAACAATGCTGTTTCATATATATTATTAAATACTATCAGATAATTTTATCCTTTCATCTGTTTACTATTTGGAACACAATTATTTTCTGTTTCTGGCATACACTAGGCAAGCTCTGTACCACTGATCTATACACTCAGTAAGAAATTATTTTCCAATTGTAAAATGCTTTAGCTTACTATGTTGATGACTCTAAACCCAACTGTGTTCATCAGTATCAAATCTGACTATCCAAGAGAAAAATTTTAGCAACAACTTTTAAATTTTGTGGATTAAATATATTCTGTATAGTTTCATTATAAATGAAATATCTCAATAGTCTCATTGTTGAAGGCTTTGGCCCTGGCAAACAATGCTATTCTGGGAGATTATGGAAATTTCCAGAAATACATCACTTGAGGCATGTCCTTGTGCATGGCATCCTGTTGTGGAATCTGTCCTGTTTCCTCCCTCCCTCACTTCCTTTCCATTATGTGTTTGAATCCTCTGAAGCCACGAGCCAAATCATTCCTTGTAAATAATTTTTCTCAAGTATTTGTCATATCAACTGAAAAAGTGATTAACGTACTTAGCTCGATGTAACTTTTTAGCATACCAAAATGTATATTTTAAAGTAAAAATTGAAATCATCTTTATGCTCTCCAATTACAAAACAACTTTAATTTCTTTTAACCTGCCTTTCCTCAAATGGATTAAGTTCAGATACAAACAAATTTGAGAGAAAGGACTTTATGGTGTAGCAGATGGTAAGGGACAAGGCGAATGGGCTCAACATACAGTCTATGAGTGCATGAAACTGTCCTTATTATATAAAATGCAATGTGCAATGAATATATATGACTAAATGATAAATAAAACGAGAGAGGAAAAGAGGGAACCAGGAAGAAGGCAAGGAGACAAGAAAGGAAAGTGGGCGGGTGAGGAAGAGAGAGGCGGCACTCACTTCTGTGGAACAGGTCCCAGTACTCGTCAATCTGGTTCTGTGTGGGGAAATGACCACAATCGTTGAAGTACTTCAGCAGCTCACTTCTTTCTAACCCTTGCCAGTCTTCTCTCTTGGCAAACATGGTTTCATAGACTAAAAGCCAAAAAGGTAAAATAATATAGTTTCTTTTACAAATAATGTGCCAAGGACAAGTCACCTGGAAAGTCCTTCCCAACTGGAAGCAGCTGTAATGCCAGGTTCATTGTTACACCTATAGATGAGCCTTTGGGACTGTAGAAGCCAGGCTGGAGTCAGCCTTTTGGTGAAGGGCAAGAGGTAGGGCTTCTCTTTCTTACCCATTTTCACAGCATTGACATTCAGTTTGGCTCCCCATGAAGAACAAGGGGCCNAGTGGGTGTTCTATCTCTTTCATGACAAGTGATCATAGACCTTACACATATGAGCAACCAAACTTCATCATAAACTGTAACTTGGGATATTTTATTTTTATTAAAATGTATTCATTATACACATTAATGGTGCTCAGTGTAATAACCCAATGCATGCACACAGCATACACTGTTCAAATCCTACCTCTCTTATCCCGTATCTCAACTACTAATAGTTGCTATTCAATGTTCATGTCAATTTTTAAAACATTCATATATAAGGGAGGATATGTGGTATTTGTCTTTCTGTGTATGGCTTATTTCACGTAGTATAACATACCCTCTGTTATTATTCCCAACATCCTCCTAGCCACTTCTGGAGTCACATGACCACTGATGCACTGTCAGCAGTCAGGCAAAATGTTTAGTCACTCTAGGGCCTTATGTCCTACGTAATCCATGTGCATGCTTGGCGTAGCTATGTAAGCCCCTATATGTATGTACAAGGTGACCCTTAAAAGCAGACTCCACCCATTTCTCCGCTTTCTCCCCACATTCTCTCTGGTAGGCCTACTCACACCCATCTTTCTCCCTTCCCTAATGAACTCCCAAAGTGGGTTTGGTTGTACCTCATGGTTCATTTCTCGTGCCCGATAAATAATATCAGTAAATAAATAACACCTTATCCATTCTTAACTTTTCTTTATGGCTGACACTGCAAGTGTGGATATATAAAATGTTTTCATTACCCAGGTATCTGTTGCTAGGCACTTAGGCTGGCTCTATATCTTCACTATTATGACTAGTGTGATGATGAACAGAGGTGTGAGGATATGCAGGTGCCTCTTTGAGGTGCTGCTTTTACTTCCTTGAATACACACTCAGGGTGGCTCAGCAGGATCACATGATATTTGTTTTTCTTTTCTTTCTTTCTTTTTAAAAATTGTTTAAGATACTAGAGCCTGGACTTAGGGCATCATGCATAAAAGGTAAGTGTTCCACTACTGCATACCACCACCACAGCTCTTTTTGTTTCTATTTTGAGACAGGGAATCACTAAGTTGCCTAGGCTGGCTTTGAGCTTGTGAACCTTTTGCTCTAACCATTATAGGTTTGTAACATCAGATCGGCCTATTTTTTATTTTTGTTTTTTGAATCTTCATACTGTTCTTCATAATGGATCTGCTAATTTACATGTCCACAAACAGTACATCAAAATCCCTTTTGTCCACACTGTCACCAGCAATGACAGGAATCCCAGGTTCCTGACTCCTGATGTGTCAGTAGTCATTATTACTTCCTCTAAATTCCTCACTTCTTTCCAGCTTTCAATTCACACTCTACCCACTTGAATTTCTACTATACTTTGAATTTATGATTCAGAAATAGAATTAGGAGCAATGTCTACATTCTGCTCACTGACTTCACAGTGAGAGAAAAAAAACCTCAAGAAATTCCTACCTAAATATAAATGGCTGTGCCAAATCTTTAATGCCATCAAAACCATATACAAATTAATATTTGATTTAGGCATGTGTTTTTCTCTATTTTCAAATCTACAAACTAAAACTGCAGCATTTGGGGCCTATTCACATCACCTTGTGGAGTGGGACTCAAGGCCCTCCTATTTCTGGGCATTTTGATTCAGAAGTGCCAGTGTGTGCATTTCATTGCCTCAATACTCCTTCTAGCACAGATCTTTAATCTGTCTGACACCTGGGCAACAAGCCAGAAGTCCCAGGGACTTAAGACCCTTGTGGAGTGACCTTCAACCCCTAGCTGAGGTGGCAGGGAGGGGCAACTGGTGATGAAAATCTAGCTATTGAAAAAGTTGGATCCATTATTCTCATGAGTTCTCATTATAATGTATGTTATTTAACTTCCATCCTGTCCCTGCTGCATTCCCCTATGCCATTAACAGTATTTGGAAGATTTACTTCCAAATAAGTTAGTTGTACTTGAATGCTTTTCTCAGGATTTGATTCTAGAGAAACTTAAAACTAAGACACAAATGCTTTGTTTTTGAAATAAATGTATATTCCTTATAAAAATTCATGTACCTTTATTATTTTTCCCTCAATCATCTTGAGGTCTTTCATATTAATATCATATCTCTGTGACTATGCAATGCTTAGTGTACAATACAAACATTCAGTAGCTCACTAGCAGAGCTAAGCTAGTTAGCCAGTTTCAGTGAACATATAACTGAAATTATGAAAATTAGTACAGTTTGAGATTATTGAAATATATTTTAAAAGGTGTACAAATATTTGCAAAATATCAATTAGCAATCACTGTATAGAAAGAGGAGAGTTCTATAAGAAACACGACAAAAGTACCTTGCAAATTATATGTACTCTAGACTTTATGTAAATGAATGCTATTCATAATTCTTTAAGTTATTCCCTTAGCTAATTCTATTCTACTGCTCAGATCCTATGTTGGACAGAGCACCATCTGTCTAACTGAATGCCTCTCTCCTGTCTTTGCCTAATGTCAGTCTAACCACAGTGATAGGTATTCATAAACTGCACCATGGTTCTCTGTGTGTACGCTTCCAGAGCCTTCCCAACCTGACCAAGAAACAAATGCATGCAGTTCANAGGCTTTAAAGACTCTTACTCAATAACCTTATCAACTAGAAACCACCAGAATCCAGTCTGGAAAAACAAACATCACATTGGAGGAGTTGGGGGTGCATATGCATGTGTCCATCCTTGTGTCTTTCCAAACTAAAAAAACAAAAAACAAAAAAAAAAATTCAAGGTACAAAACTTTGAAATCTGTAATTACAAATCAAGAGAAATCATGGGAGTAGGGATAAAACTAAAATAAATGAGCTACTATAAAACTAAAAAAGAATAGCATAGTGACAGAATTTGGAGTATGAAGATAAGACTTAGTAGAACAATGGGAACATTTTGAAAATGATGTGATTAGGAATTCAGTGGCTGAGTACTAAAATAGATTCTTTCCTGTGTGTCCTTGGAATAGTCACAGAAGTAGCTGCTGGTGGTCTGGATAAAGAGTAGAAGAGTTATGTTCTGAATCAGTGGTGGGAACAACAAACATGGTTTTCCCATGATTGCAAGGTGTCTTGACTCCTGCTGTTGAATAAGGGTCATTCTTATTAAAGACCAAGGAAAACTGAAGAGAGGAAGTATAACTCCGTTTGCAGATGCATGTGGATGCCAATCTGAATGTTCTCAACTTGGTTATTATAGGGGGGAAAAAAGCAGAGAAAGATACTGCTGTGCTTCAGTTCTTAGGGCCCCAAAGAGCCAGCAGAATCCAAAAGCTTTTCAGTCTCTCTAAAGGAAATGATGTCCCCCAGGATGTTGTCAGAAACCCCTTAAACAAAGAAAGTAAGTAAGAAGCCCAGAACCAGAGCAACCAAGATTCGTTGTGTTTAGTACCATGTGCCCTACAACCCAAACATTGATGTACTCCTGCAAGGAAGTAACACACAGGAAAAGAAGAGGCTGAAAAATATGCTAGATTTTGGCCAAGAAAATAAAGGAAGCCAAAGAAAAATCCTAGGAACAGACTGCCAAAAAATATAGGCTGTCATCACTGAGAGCTTCTACTGCTGAGTCCAGTCAAAAAGAAGTCTATAAGCATAGCAAATGATCAGACCTTAAAAAATACAATAAAGTAAGTAAAATAATAAAATAAAATAAAATAAAATAAAATAAAATAAAATAAAATAAAATAAAATGGGTGGGAGAAAAGCTAGTTGGTAAAGAAACCAAAAGTGCTAGTATACACTTTGATAAATATTAGAAAATCCATCCTTCAAAGCATAATGCAATTCATAGAAGATTATTAAGAATATCTTACTAAATTTTTTTCTAGTGGGTGGAGCACTCAAGACTAACAGTCGTGAAACTGGATCCCTTTTCCCCCTTCTTCCCTCAAACATATAAACAAAGTTCCAGGAGCTCCCTAACTGCAAACAGGTCCTCACTGTCCCTGCCACTGTCTTCTACTTGCTTTCTCTCCCTTTCTCATTCATAGATTTCCATTTGTCTGACCTTTTGCTGTACTGTCTGTTGGGGGGAAACCTTGAGAGTTATACACATGCTTTATCCAACTTTCTGAAAATTAGGCTGTTGAACTAGATCACCTGAGCTGAATCCTCAAGACCTACATATGACCAAGCTCTGAATTGTCTCGGTGTCTCTTTCTCTATTTGGTTTCTTCTTTCTTTAATCAGCAGCAACAGAAATGGAACAAGTACAACTCATTTAAAAATACCTCTTGGTATATAAAATTAATGAAAATTGTCCTGTGAACTGATCTTTTTTGCTGTTCTGACACACTAGGCACATGTTAAACAGTGAATGTTCATTCACAGGCCCCACCTTATGCAGCTTTTATGAATGTCAAGTACCAACTATAAAATAAACATTTTACAGCTGGCTGAAACTATCAAAATGTAACATATTGATCCCTATAAAAGCATAAAATGATTCCAATTAAGTATAATTTACTTGTGTCATTCATTTTCATTCTTCAAGAAATTGGTCTAGTAATACATACTACTTAACGCTCAACTGATCAAATAAAAATAGAAAGCCAATGATAAAAATTTGTGTCTTTGTTTTATGAGCAGAATTCCCAGCAACTTGAAGTAATGTGTAACTTAATCTGCTCAGTGTGCATTAATGTTCGCCTAGTATTACAGTTTTATACTCATTTCAGGAGTGACCCATCTCTCCCCCAAAGAGCAGAGAGCCCCACCATAATTCTCAAAGCCTTCCATGGCCACTTCAAACTATCTGACTTACAGCTCAGACTAAATTGTTTAAAATCTCTTGGAAATCTGAATTTTNAAAAAAAAGTATCTCAGGTTGAATATGTCACTTGATTGGTAAAGTGTTTGCCTAGCATGCATAAAACTCTGAGTTCTCCAACACTGTGTAAAAACAGGCATGGTGATATGGTGATATATATCTTTAATCCCAGCACTTGGAAGGTAGAGGGATGAGGAGCTGGAGTTCAATGTCATTCTTAGCTGTATAGAGAATTCATAGTCAGTCTGGACAAATGAGACCCTGTCTCAATAGAAGATAGATAGATAGATAGATAGATAGATAGATAGATAGATAGATAGATAGATATAAGTAGGTAGGTAGACAGATGGGTGGGTAGATAGATAGGTAGATACATAGATAGATAGGTAGATAGATAGACAGACAGACAGACGATAGATAGATAGATAGATAGATAGATAGATAGATAGATAGATAGATAGATAGATAGATAGATCTCTAAGTAGTAGGGCTGGTCTGTTTCTCTTCTTCTGGAAAGAATAGACTCTTTTTCCTTATTTTATGATCCTCAGGTCTCTGGAGCAGCTTGGATTTATATCCTCTGTGGAATCTGATTCTTCTCCTGTCTTTCCAATGCTTTCCCTTTAAATATCCTTTTATACAGTTTGTATAGCTAAATGGGGATTCTATTGTTTAGAAACTGAAGGCCTAATGAATGAATCCAAGTACACAGAAAACACAACCTTAAAATGCAAATAGAAATTTAAAATACAGTCTTCCTTCCATTGCTAAAACATCATTTGGTGCTAAGGCGCCAAACAAGAAGAGAATGCAATACTTACATTTTTTCCTGTCCATCCATTCCTCTACCTCTCCAAAGTTTATAATCTGTCTTGTCCTCCAAAGACCAAGGCGATGTCTAATACGGTAGATTAAGCACTGATACATCAGGATAACTGCTTTTAAACTTGGACCATGATATGAAGCCTATGAAAAGTAAAAAATACCATAATGCTCTTCATGTATTTCTATTATTTATACCTATTTGGGCATCTAGAGTGAACAGCTTAGGTAAAGGCCATTCTTGAAAGTTTTCTGCATAGAAATATGCACTCCGCCACTGTCCTCTGTGCCCTGACAGTCACTCCCATCAAAATACCTTTTGTGCTGGTTAGTTTTTCGTTATTGTGACACAAACTAGAGTCACTTGGGACAAGGAAGCCACAATTGAGAAAATGCTCCCATTACATTGCCTGTACGCAAGTCTTTGGGGACATTTTCTTGATTAACTATTACACAGGAGGACCCAGCCTACTAGGAGTGGTGCCATCTTGGGGCAGTGGTGCTGAGTGGTATAAGAAACCAAGCTGAACAAGTAAGTCATGGTGAGAAAACTAGTAAGCATTACTCCAGGCCTTCTGCTCAGTTCCTGGGGTTCCTTCCCTGCTTTCCTTCAGTGACAGAAAGGGATCATGCTGTGTAAAGAAGACAACACCTCCCTCACAAGTTGCTTTTGTTCTTGGTAATTTACCATAGTAAAGGAAAGCAAAGTAGGATGCCTTTCCTGCTGTGACAGACTATACTCCTCTGAACTGCGAGCCAAAGTAAATCCTCCTGCTTTATATTGCTTTTTGTCAAGTATTTGGTAATACTGAAAAAAGTAACTAATACAGAATACATGAGAAAAATACAGATTTTCTAACACTATTATAATACAAAAGTCATCATAAATTATTGATATTTCCCTATTCCTATTTACTTAATAGGCAAAGCAACACTATCTTCTGGGAGGCATTCAGTCTGTCTTTTGTTTGATTCTGTCATGTCTAATTTCAGCACACTGACACTTAGTGGGATATATTTCCTCTGCTTGTTGGCAAGAGCAGACCCTTCTCTGTTTACTGCCCATTTATCCTATTCCAGCTGTAGTACTGTCTTAGTTGCTTTTTTACTATTTTCTGTGCTGCTCAGGACTTTGTAAGAGAATGTTAAAGGCTAGGATGGTTTCTTAATCATAGTACCTATTTTAATAAATGCTTTTGTGTTGGTTTTATTCAACTCGTAGAAAATGTTATACTAGGCCCTAAGAATTCTGTCTAAACACTGACATATGGCACTATCAAGAAGGTCTTTATTACAAAGCCTCATAAAGTAAGAAGGAAAACGTACTTAAATGACTAACTCCATGAAATAAAATTCAAAATAATAAAATGAAATAAAAAAGAATATTCTAAATAGTTGCCGTAAGTTCATACACATAAACAAACACTTAAATATGCAAGTAACAAATATAAGAAACATCAANTGTGATTTGGATATCCATTTCCTCAGTCAGTAAAATGTTACTGACACTTTTAGCCCTGCAGAAACAAAGAAGACACTCTACCCTTAATTTGGTATCTACCTTATAACTGTTTATTAGGTTATTTTCCTTTTAGTAGAATGCAATTCCTTGATATTAGGAATCTTAGAAGTCCATTAAACTGTCTGCAAGGTCCAGAATATTCTGGCAACTTATTTGGAGCCTAATAGATGTTTTTTGAATAACTAAGTAGAAATTTATAATGGCACATTGGGGACAGGTGAATTTGTGCCTTCTGAATATCCTGCTCACTCCCATAAATTTTAGAGTCATTATTTTTATGGTAACTAGAGTCATGGGAATAGATGACATTGTTCTAGAAACTATGTACACTAAGAAGAGAATCCTGTAAAAGAAATATTGAAACAGATCTCAGTCAAAGGAAAATAGGTCTGTTCCATAAACACTAAAGTAGTAACCAGAGACATAAGAAAATAAGAAAATCAAGAAAATGCTTGATTATAGAAACTCAAAGAAAGAGGTTAGGTTAGCTCAGTAGACTGTAATGTAGCTATGAATGACTGTGGCAAAGGTTTCTGGTTTTAGTACTGATAAATTCATGGAGTATTCCAAAGAATAATCAAGTTCTTTTCTAATGTGAAAGTTTATTTTAAATACATTTAATTAACATATAACTATACCACTTCTGCCCATTATCATGTCCCCACCCTCCAACTCATCCCATGCTCCCTCACTTCCTGTCAAATTGTTAGTATCATTTTATTATTGTTACATTTTACACACACACACACACACACACACACACACACGTATAGATGTATAAATACAACAAGCATTGTAGTTTTGTTGTTTATGTGTATATATTTCAAGGCTGACTATTTTGAAACATCAAGTACTTTAAGTGGTGTGGGGACAACTCCAGAGTGTTTCAGCTGGACATAACAGGGCAGCTGCCTGATGAGGAGGCTAGGAGCAGAGACTTGACTGAAGTAAAGAAACTACACTCAGTGGGAGAAGAGAAAAAAAGTAACTTTGGTGGGGAGGTAGTTTGAGAGGAATTTAAGATCAAAGGATGGATAGTTCTTTTTCTATGCCCCAATCTCCTTTCTGAGCTCCAGATCCACATTCTCAACGAACTTCTAGCTATCTAAAACATTTCTCACAGGCATTTCAAACTCAGTGTTTGTGGTAGTTTTAATGTATTAGGAGGTGTGAGTTTTTAAAAAAATTATTTATTCATTTATTTATTTAATTATTTATTTTACATTCTGGCTGTAGATTCACTTCCTTCCTCTCTTCCCAGTCTGTCCCTCCAACTCCCACTGTGTTCCCACCCTATTCTTTGAATTGTGATGGTATTAGTGTAAGACGGATTTTCTAAATAGTCTTGTTAAATAAAACACAGAGACAGAGATGGGGTGAAAGTCTGACAGAGATCAGAAGAATTAGGAACAGCTACCAGACTCACCCTAGATTGCCGCTACTGCTTCCAAAATGGAGAGAGAGACCTTCACTTCCTTCTACATCCACTTTTATATCCCTTTCTGTTCTGTTCTCCCATTGGCTCTTTCAGCCTAGCTACATCACTTCCTTCTATGGCCCACTTCTGTCACTTCCTGCCTATCTGTATAGACCTCCAGAATTCTATGATTGATGCTGGGATTAAAGGCTTGTGTCTCCACATTCCTAGTATGACCTAGAACTCACAGGGATCCAG
>LZPO01045458.1:0-19660 GCA_001675575.1 Neotoma lepida | reverse complement strand
CATATCCAATCTGTCTGTGTCTATTTACTGATGAGTTGAGTCCATTGATATAGAGGGTTATTAATGACCAGTGATTGTTAATTCCTGTTATTTTGTTGTTGCTGGTGGTAGTGTGTGTGTGTGTGTGTGTGTGTGTGTGTGTGTGTGTTTGCTGGTATGAGTGTTTTTTGTGTTTTTTGTGAGTGTAGTTAACTTCCTGGGGTTGGAGTTTTCCTTCTAGCATTCTTTTGTAGGACTGGATTTGTGAGTATCCAGGTCTGGAGGAAAAAGTTTCCTGACGGTTCAGGAAGTCAAGGGATACCTGAAGCTGGGATGTGGTGAAGTTTGGTTTCCCTGCAGGATATAGCAATCCTACTCCTCTCCTAGAGAAAGCCCTTACAGCTGAGCTTTGCTCCACGCCCCCCCTTAAGGTGGCTTCCCAGCAGAGATCTGCTTTCTTTCTCTAGCCCAAGATGCTGGTTCCACTTCACTCTGCTACAGGGGAAACCCCTGTAGCAATTTTCACTGCCTCAGTGAGAAGCTGTTACTTTTTTTTGCTCAGTCCCTCTAAGGGATATCTCGGCAAGGTTCTGTTCTGTGCCGGGGGTTAGGCCCCCAGCTTGTAAGCCTATCAATGACTCTATCACTCAAAACTCTTTTGAGAAAGAGATTTATTTGGGAAGAAAGAGTACAGGAGAGTGGCTGCCTCTGCAAAGGTGGGAAAGGACAGCCATCAACTGAACAGGCAGAGGGGTTTATATAGGACTTTTTAGGGGCAGAGTTTCTCCAGGGAGAATATTTTCTCCTCAGGGATTGGTTAGTTTTCCTATGCAGCGGTTGGTTAGTTTCATTGGTCAGAGGTAGAGATGGCTCTGTTTTCACGGTCAAACTATGTTTCTTTTACTGGTCCTTTTTCAGCTTTTTGGCTCTAATTCTAAGGACAGGGCATATTTCTTTCACTGGCTCTGAATTTAGGGACAAAGTGTGCTTCTTTGACACTGGTTTCAGAATCAGGGAATGTTTCCTAGGTTCTGGGTTTAGGAATAAAGTGTTTCTTTCANTGGGTTAGGTCTCAGATCCAGGGTATGTTTCTTTCACTAGCTCTGCTTTCAGGGCCAGGGTGGGTTTATTTGGCTGGCCCCCTTTCCCTACATGATTTGTGAATAATATTGTTTAAATTTGACTTTGTCATGAAATATCTTGTTTGCTCCATCTATGGTGATTGACATTTTAGTTGGGTATGGTACTCTGGTCTGTCTTAGAGTCTGCAAGACATCTATCTGCTTGGTGGGAGCTCCACCTCAACCCCTGGCACCCTGGCATCCTGCTCTGCATGGGCAGCCCCCTGCCGCCACACAATGTCCACCAGCTGGTTCTGGCACCGCTTCCTACCTAGAGGTCCACATCCAGAGCCACAGCCACCAGGCCATGCTCCAGCCCAGTGTCCTATCACCGGCCATCTTCCTGCATAGCTGGAGCTCCAGCTTTGGTGCCACTGATGCCTCCTACCACCTAGACGCTGCCTTGGAATGCAGGCTGCACCAAGTGAGTGTACTTGTCCTCCCTGCATCCTCTCTTGACCCCCTCCTTGATCTCGTCTGGTTCTGTGCTGACTGTTCTGGTGGAAGATCTACCTCAACTCCCCTCCCCATCTCTTTCTCTAAACCTGCCCCTTCAAAGCCCAACAAACATGGCTCCTCCCCCAGAAAGGCTCAAGACCACTCCCACTGGGTATTTAAGCTGCATCCCAGAAAACAGACATGTAGTTCTTCGGGTCTCTCATCCCGGTCTCCTCTCTGAGAGGCCAGGGGAATCACCTGGGAACACTTTACCCATTAAACTAGGGCTTTTCATAATTCAGTCTGATTTGGTCTGATTTGGATTGCTGCATCAGCGGAGAGGCCTATCAGGGTGTAAAAAACTATCCAGGCCTTTCTGGATTTCAGGGTCTTCATTGAGAAGTCAGGTGTGAGTCTAATAGGTCTGCCTTTATATGTTACTTGGCCTTTTTCCCTTGCAGCTTTTAATATTCTTTCTTTGTTCTGTTTGTTTAGTGTTTTAATTATTGTGTGTTGAGGATTTTCTTTTCTGATCCAATCTATTTGGTGTTCTGTAAGCTTCTTGCACCTTTATAGGCATGCCCTTGTTTAGGTTGGGAAATTTTTCTTCTATGATTTTTTTAAATATATTCTCTAGTTTTTTGAGCTAGGTTTCTTCTCCTTCTTCTATTCCTATTATTCTTGTTTGGCCTTTACATAGTGTCCAAAATTTCATGGAACTTTTGTGTTAGGAATTTTTTAGATTTAACAGTTTCTTTAACTAAGGAATATATTTCCTCTATTATGTCTTCAGTGACTGAGATTCTCTCTTCCATCTCTTGTATTCTGTTGATGATGCTTGCATCTGTAGTTCCTGTTAGCTAACTCAGGTTTTCCATTTCAAGGATTCCTTCTGTTTGTGATTTCTTTATTGTTTCTATTTCCATTTTCCAGTCTTGAGTAATTACCTTCATCTGTTTGGTTTTCCTTGGCTTTCTTTTAGGGATTTATTGATTTCTTCCAATTTTTTTGTCTTTCCTCAATTTCTTTAAGGGTTTTGTTCATATCCTCTTTAAGAACCTCTATCATCTTCATAAAGTCATTTTTAAGGTCTAAACTGTGGGATATCTGGGCTCTGGTAATGCCATATTACCCTTTCTGTTATTTATTGTGTTCTTACACTGGCATTTAGACATNGGATTTGGAATGATTATAGGTCTAGGTGTTGGTTCCTGTATTTGCCTTTGTTAGATGGGTGTTTTATTTCCAGGTTTCTCTTTCTTCTCTGGCCTTCTGGACTAAATGGCCAAGGGTTCTGGTGACTGGCATGTCTTCAGATCCATTAGGGTGTGCCCCTGGGGATTTGGGGGCCTGTGGTCCCTAGATCTGGCCTGGCCTCTGGTAATNTGGAAGTTTTCTTCTGATGTTGTAGACCAGATAATGGAGCCAAGGTTTTTTTGTTTGTTTGTTTGTTGTATGTGTGTGTGTTTGTGTGTGTGTGTGTGTGTGTGTGTAAACAATCTGGGATTACTGGGCAGGGATAAAGGGGTTTTGTGGGTAGTGTGTGCTGTCATATATGGGGTTTAGGACCAGACTGGCCTTTCCTAATGCTGCCAGGGCTGTGGACCCAAGTGTGGAGCCCAGAGAAGGGTGCAGTCTGGGGTTGCTGGGTGGACTTTAAGAAGAATTAGCAGACAGTGGGCAATGTCATACCTGGGATCCCTAGATTGAGCCTGGCCCCTGGGTAAAGAAGAAGTCTTCTGATGTTGTAGATGAAGATACGGAAGATAGGGTACTGAGGGGAAGTATGGCCTTGTTGGAGTAGGTATGGCCTTGTTGGAGGAAGTGTGTCACTGTGTGGGGTGGGCTTTGGGATTCCCTATACTCAAGATAGTGCCCAGTGATACAGTCNTTCTTATTGCCTTCTGATCAAGATGTTGCCAGCACAATGTCTGCCTGCATGCTGCCATGCTTCCTGCCATGATGATAATGGATTGAACCTCTGAATTGTAAGCCTCGACCTCAATTCAATGTTTTCCTTTGTAAGACACATGGTCATGGTGTCTCTTCACAGCAGCAGAAACCCTAAGACAGTATTGAAATCTNTATTCTACTTCATTTTCTTTCCTCCCTACTCTCTTACTTGAAAATATCAAAAATTCTATGCTGTTCAAACATCTACCAGGAGACTCAAAGCAGAAAGGTGGTAATCTATTGACTACTCCCTCAACATTTTCTTCATCCAGTCAACCCCAAGTCCTATCTACTGACATATCTCAAACCATCCTCACCATGCACCAGGCTACTGAAAAAGCACACTAAACAATATTCCTCTCTTTGGTCACCCTCTGCCCCAACACACTATTCATAACAGCCCACATTCTAATCTAATATCTCTTGTCACTGATCTACTTAATGTCACAAATTACATACAAGTACATGTTATAAGCCTTGATTAATAATATGGTTTAATAATATGGTTTTCAACATGACTTTTAAAAACCCTCTTAATGTGCCTAATATCTTTAGCTTCCTCCAACTCCACTNCCCAAGACTCTACCAGCCCCCAAAATGTTCCATCTCACCCAAGGCCATTGGTATAGTCTTTCCTTGTGCCTCCACAGCCATCTGACAAAATAGAACTCTCTAAATATCAGTATGCTGGCACTGCCCAACCCCTATACCAGACACAGCCATTTATTTGGCTTAAGTGACTGGCCTTATTAAATTAAGTATTCACACAGTACCAAAGACTTTTTTTTCAAAGTACGTTTGAAAGTACTTTCAACTGGTATGGGTGCTCCATGAAATCATATACCAGGAAATTAAACCAAGTATTTACTGACTATTATTACATTTAAATATATATATGTATATATATATATATGTATATATATATATATATAGTTGAATTCCTGTAATTTTACCTCAATTAAAAATATTAAATAAAAGAGGATATATTATTAAGAAAATGAAAGTTCTCCAGGCATGTGTTGATATTTTATCTGTGTATCCCAATAAGCTTTTCTGAGGATCAGAGGAAAATGCCAGCCACTACAGTAAACATAGAAGTCAGGTAATGGTAGCACACGCCTTTAATCCTAGCATTCTGGAGGCAGAGATCCATTCAGAATCTCTGTGAGTTCAAGGCCACACTGGGACAGAGCCAGCCATAGTTGTACATGCCTTAAATCCCAGCAATAACCATAAAGGTCTGGAAGTTTGTACAAACAGAGAGCAAGTGACAGAGCTGGGCAGTAAGAGGAAGTGATGTAGCTAGGCAGAGAGAGGAAGTAGGAGGGCAGGGACAGAAAGGCATATAGGTGTGGGTATACAGNAAGTAGGTCTCTCTGGAGGCTGAGGGTTGGTAAGGTGAGGTTGGCTGTGGCTTGTCCTATTCCTCTGATCTCAGTTTTAACCCCAATATCTGGCTCTTGTTTTTTTATTAATAAGACCGTTTAGCAATTCATCTTACATAGGTACTTAGAAACCAAATATTTATACAACAAACTATTCTATAGAAAGTCAACATAGAGCCCCCGAATAGGCTAAACAACAGATTTTGTTGTTGCTATAGATTTTGATATATGACAATGAGAGGTAATTAATACTCTATCAAACTTTCAAAGGATGTTTGTAAGCTCCAAAAGATTAAAGAGCATTGACCTATCTATATATGGTACATTGCTATAGTAACTTTGAAATTTGGATTTTTAAGATTTTAAATACTTTCTTAACCTAAACCTAAAATTTTGACCAATATTTCCTAAGGAACAAAATTATTTAATTTAAATTATAAGTAAAATATTGATATTAAATATNATTTTAGAGATATCATATTCAGAAAATTATTGTTTGTGTCATTCAAATTTTTAGGACTTTTATATGAAAATTATATACTAATGAGCAGATTTTTAAAAGAAAAGAACTTCTTAAATGATAGAAATTATGTTGGTAGTTCAATATCACAATCTTTATGATCTTTTGATTTATGACTGCTAAGATAATTGAACACTGTTTCATTATTTCCAAATAGACCCTACACTGGGAGGATTTCAAAAAGCAATAGTGAAAACTGAACATTCACTGTAGACACTGTTTACAGCAAAGAGGTCTGAAGTGCAAGCCAAGCAACAGGACTTTGGAAGTCTCCCAGTGGAGTGATTACCATAGTTCTGTCCATTATCCAGTGATTTTCTGTGCAGCCTCTAGAGCAGAATTTCTATCATGAATTCCACCAGCACCAACCCTTCATGTAGGCATGGCCCTAGATGCATCATTTATTGCACCATAAGCCTGTCCTTCTAGCATTTTGTCAGTAGGCAAAACAGCTTTAATCATATCAACAAAGCAGCCATCTAATTCACAAAATGCCATGCCAGTCATGGAACAAAATAATCAATGACCATAACAGAATTTATAATCAAGCAAAAGTCCACAATCTTCTTTCTATTGGCTGTGATCCCCTAAAGGTACTTTCCATTGTTTTCATCTTAGATTCTACTGCCACAGAGAAATTCAACATTCTCCATACCAGTCCCTTCTTTTAAACCTCATCTTAGTTACAATGTTGCTAAACTTCTGGATCCATTTTTGTTCCAGGGGTTATGAATGACTACTTTTCTTTCTGACAGTTTATATAATTTAATATAATTAAATTATATAAGATATAAAAACTGTGTACATTGAACACTAGAGTTGTGCCTCATTAAGATACCATGGTAAACTTCTAAAATAATGTTTTATTGAATCAATTTATTCTTTTCATAGTTACTTTAGAGATACAACAATTGAGCAAAGACCATAGGTTAAATACTTTTATATATTTAAAAATAGTAACAAACATGTCAGGGGTTATAATCTAACCCAAATAAAAAATATAAACACATGAAGAGATAATGAACATGAAAAATAGCAGATAATATATAGTTGAAATGATAGAGACTGTTTATGATATAGCAAGGTAGTATGTAGTGACATGAACACAAAAATAAAAACTACATACTTTCAACTAAGCCATAAAAATTGTGCTGCCTGTATTATTTGGTTGTCTCTTGGCTATGACCAAATAACTGACAAAAGCAAACTATGCAAGGAAAGGTATTTAGTTTTATCATCATCATCATCATCATCATCATCATCATCATCATCATNNNATNATTATTATTATTATTATTATTATTATTATTATTATTATTAAAGTCCCAGGAGATAGAGTCCATGATGGCAGGGGAGATACAACAATTGTACCAGGAAGAAGCTGGTCACAGTCTGTCTACAGTCATGAAGCAGAGAGATGAATGCTAGTACTCAGCTGGCTATCTCTTTTTTATCTAGTATAGAATTCAGCCCATAAATGTACAGCCTCCATTCAGGGCAGCTTTTCCCACCTCAGTCTAGATAATTCCTCACTGATATGCCCAGGGATTTGCTTTCATGGTGATTATACATCCTGTCAACTTGACAACATTAAGCATTGCACAGCCAGTGGCAGTTGTGTACACAGTTTAGAATATTTTAAGGNAGAGAGCTGGACAGAAGAGTGCAGACGACAGCTCTGCACTGTGGACCAGGGAATGGGAGGCTTGGTTCCTCTCTGCACTGTGAACCAGGGAACCATAGGGTTGGTTGCCTCTCTGCAGTGTGGACCAGGGAACAGGAGGGTTGGTTGCCTCTCTGCACTGTGGACCAGGGAATGGGAGGGTTAGTTGTCTCAATGACTTGGAGTTTATAAAAAGAAGCAGGAGATAGAGTTTTCCTGGCTAAGATTAAAAGTAATCAAAACCACATGATANCTATGTACAATCAAAACTTGGAGTTTACTAATTTCTAAAGAATATGCAAAGGAGCAGCATGTGCTCATTTGGACAGAAGTCACAGACAGGACATCATATGTCCACGTCAGGAAGTTCACACTTCATTTCCAATCAGTGTAAGGCAGCATAAGATCATGAGAAGTAGGAAAAAGTGACAAGTTTATAAAGCATGTCATATACTACAGAGGACTAAATGAGAATAAGCCCACAGTCAAGGAAACCAGCTGGAAATCCATTGTACTCATTCATGTGGGAGCAGATTAAAATAAAATCTGAGGGGGAAGCAGAAAAAAAGAAAATATGTAAAACACATAGCAATTGGGTATGGCAATAACAATGTCAAAAATGCAGACAATTCTAGGTAGTGACCTGCACAATTGATGTAGTACATAGGTAGTGCAAGAGAGAAAGTACTTGGGAAAGTAAAAAAATGAGTTCATTTCAGGCTATATGAAGTGTGATCTAACTATGGAAAATTTTAAGTAGGCAACGTAATACCTGGGTCTGAGCTATAGAGAAAGGTCTATGACATAGCTTCGATTGAGTTCAGAAATAGTCTTGCCCAAAGTAGTTCAAGTAGGTGACAGAATATGTAGAATAAGCATAGGCTTTGGTGTCAAACAAGTATTCATCATTTGTTTGACTCAACTCTGAGTACTTGATTTAACATATCTGACCTTGGATTTCTTCACTTATAAAACANATACAGCAGCTGCCTAAAAGAATTAGTTGTGGGTTAAGTATAAAAAGAGTTTACTTTTTATAAGACATTAGATTTAATATCAAAATAATATATAATCATATAATATATATTATCATATACAATGATAATATAATGTATACATTTATACTTAGGAACAAGCAGATAGCTATATTCTTACACATAGGTGCTCAGAGGACACAATTGTAAGTCCCTTCCAGAGGGGTACTTTGAGAAATGTGTGCCCTTCTCATTCACCTAATTCTTCTTAGTTTGTGGGAGCCCATTTTCAGGTTCCTAGTGGCTTTACCCAGCAGATCTGCATAGAGAGGATGATTGGACCACNAGCCTGAGTGCAGGTGTCTGAGATAGTCTGCACTTGGCTGTGCTGGGGGGAGGTCTTTTGCTCCACCCCTTGGCATTCCTTTAAATACCCTGGGGCAGAGACAGTCTGGGCCTGATGGAATAGGTTCCAGGCCCTCTTAAGGCTATCCTGTAATTTTTTTTCTTTATCTCCACCCTCTATATACTTCTATCTAATATTTCATGCTACTCTCACTCAAGAACACTCTAGGGAAACGTGGGGGTGGTGGGTAGCCGCCCCACAATAGTTTCTCAAGTTTTAGCCCTCAAGATGAGGACAGTTCTTATGTTCTCACAGTTTTACCAAGATCCATCCATTTGGGCTTTTCTTGTATTTGGGCAGCCAAAAGAGATTCTTGTGGTTTATTCTGAAAGCTGGGGTTGCTGTTTCTAAAAGTTGCCAAGGTGGTTGGTGCAGGGAGGGAAGTGTTGGCAAAGTTATTTTCAAAAGGAAACATTTGACCGACTGCAAGAGTACCCAGGAGCTTAGGAAGCAGGAAGTATCCAGTTATTCTAACTAGAGAAAAAATAGCAAAGACAAAAAGACAGTTTGCTCTGGTTTCAGAACTGCTGAGCTATGGTGAGCCCAGTATTTTGTTCAATGTTCAAATTCTCAGAAGACAAAACTGTTCCAGGTGAAGATTACTCATTTCATTTACTTAATCAAAAATGTGTAGATAGAATTTTTTTAGAAAATTACACAGCTATTTTCAGGCAGACTATTCAAAATTCTATAATTGAACTACATAAGAAAACATAAAGACATCTTGTCTGTGAGGTACCTCTTACCTTAGTCTTTATTCTTTGAAGTCTTTTGCGTTCAAGCCATCCCCTGATAAATGCTTGTGTGATGATGATCAGTTTAATTACTTTTTTAGTAAATATGAGTTTGTTTCCTCCCTGGAACACTTGATGAATTTCTATGCGTGGTCCATTTCTTTTAACTTTACTGTCTAATTTATCGGACTTTATAACAGCCTTTGCCCTAAAAATAAAATATTAAAACTTCTTAGTGATAACTAGAAAAATAAACGTATCTACAGAGTTAAATTCTTTAGATGAGGAATGTACACACACACACACACACACACACACACACACATACNTCTTAATACTGAGGATTGAAGCCAGGGCCTCCTGCACAAGCACTCTACCACTGAGCTACATCCCCAGCTCTTTTGTATCTTTTTAATTTGAGACACAGTCTGACTAGGCTGCTCAAAATGGCCTTGAACTCATTGTATCCCTTGCAGGTATTGAACTCATGAACTTCTTGCACCACCTTCTAGAGAAGTTGGGATTATAGGCCTTTACTATTAGGTCAGCCTTTAATGACAAATATATCAAAAGAAAAAATGTACTATGACTTGCACATAGAATTTAATATAACAACTCAATTATGCTAATAAATTTCCCAAAGAAAGCTGAAAATGCTAGAATCAATCTACCATGTATAACATTAAACTTGCAAAGGAAGGAAATCCAAAAGAAAGTGAATCTTTCAAACTCATTCACAATTATTCAGAGGAAAGGCTAGTCCAAATAATTTTCATGTCACTACAGTTCTACTCTAAATATCCAGTCATTTTTCACTTATATGCCAACCCAGTATCATCTGAAAATTACTTCTGATCCTAGACCAGAGAGGGGGAGCAGTGTGGCAAGCAGGATGGATCATGGGCTACAGGCTAAGCCACAGAGGGATCATACTGGGAACTGTGATCAGCCTTCAATGCTAATGTGAATAACCCTGCAGCCCTGATAATAAGCATGGGAGNAAATGCTAGTTCTCTGCCATGAGCATGTATGTAGGATGAGTATGTAGCCGTGGCTACCTTGTATCTATAAAAATCATAAACATGATTCATTTTTAACATGGTGACTGGTTTCTCAAAGTCTCTCAGAGTCTCCTCTTGAAAATTCTTAACATATAGAAACTAAAAACCAGAACTATTATATATCTCCTAGGCACATATCTAAAGGAGATTCACAGGGCAGCCCACCCACCACTCCTGCCTCTTCTACAGTCTTCAGGCCTCAGAATTTCACACCCAGTTTTCTTAATTCTCAGAGTAAATCTCTGACTCAAACTAACTGTGGTGTTACTTTATTTTCATCTAGCCTATTTTTTATTTCTGCATTAAGTGGGTTCTTGAGCAAGTCTCTTTTGTTTTGTTTTACACATATTATTATTTCTCTTCCTTTGGTATCTGAAGAGTTGAGAGTCTGATTTTGATATTTACACAGCCATCAAAGCTTAGTTGCCAGCAGATAGCAAGGAATCTCAAATATGTCTTCTATATTTTTTTCTGTAGTTTGTCTTGAAGGCTGTGTTATCTTCTAATATGCACTGTCTTGTATGTCACAGGAGTACCAGTATTACATCATTCTGGTATATGAGTTTCAACTTCATTCACAGATAATTCTTTAGGAAAATTAGAATGTAGATAATCCCCAGATTTTAAGAGCCAGAGGACCAGGACACCAGCTGCTAGATAGTGTCTTCTCAGGATGGTAGGGAAACTATACCCTTGAAATATCAACAGTATGGTTGTAAAAGCAAGACCTGGATAATGACACCATTAGTTGCCATGCCAAAGGAGATGGGGGAAATTTTGTAAGACCTCAATCCTAGATGAAGAACTCCAGTCAGTCAATGAATTCTGAGAGAGTAAGAATTTAAGAGCCAGAGGCCCAGGACCCACCTGCTGCTAGATAGCATCACCTAGACATGATCGGGAAAATACACTCATGAAATCCCAACAACATGGATGCTTGAACAAAACAAGCATAATGGAAACAGTAATTGACCTGCCTGTGTGAACAAGGAAAATTCCTCAAGGCCCTACCTCTAGATGAAGAGTTAGAGGTGGTCAATGGCTGCTGAGACAGGAGGAAGCATTGTCCTCTAGGAACAATCTGCTACATAATTTGTCCAATCCAAGTGATCNGCACACACACGCACATATACCTATATATGTAGTATATAAACACATATTTATATACATGCAACAGTAATAATTAAAGAAGAGATCATGAATTTGGGAGAGAGGGGTGGGTCACAGTAGGAGTTCGGTGCGGGGGTGGGGAGGGCAGTAGTAATGTAGCATTTTTTTTAAANAAATGCAAACATTTAAAAAATGTTGGAAGTGATTATTTTTTAACAACTGAAAAAGAAAAAATTTACCTTAGGGCCTAAATATACAGACATTGGTGATGGATATATAATAACTAGCATTTAAAGCAGAGAAAGCTGAGATGAAATAATTTATAGAGAACTTGCTGGAAAAACTTATAAAGGATTTGAAAAGAAGTTAAAAACACTAAACTGTAACAGCTGAGTTTTGATGAGCACAATAACAAAGCAGGTAAAAGCTTACGAATTCATGACTATAAAACGTTACCTCGACGGACAGAGACTTACAGCAAAGGTGCTTGTCTACATACACATGGTCCTTAAATTGGTCTCCAACACCGAAAAACCAATCACGAATGTCACACAGGTCGGATAAAAAGAAAGAGTAAAATTCAATGTGAAACCATTTTTGTTATGCCAACAAGTTGATTTTCAAGTATCATCTGCTTTTAATTTAGTAGAAGGACCTATTTCATGCCTTCTAATAACAATATAATTTCCCTAATAACAAAAAGTTCCTGATACTGAAAAAACATTCACTTTATTAATGCTTGTAAATCATTTCCTTCCTTTTTATGATTGACTTTTGCAAAATTTGGTATCCCTGATATTTACTGTCATTTAACCCTGAACTACTTTTTATTCTACTTCGAAAGAAGCTACAAGCCCTTCCTGGGGTGACATTATAGAAGTTGTGAACTTTGTTACTACCCTTGGGGGTCAATGATGTTTTCTTAGTTCTAAGTGATGGATGGCTACATCCCTATAGAATTAACGTACAGAAACTGTGGTTAGTAGGAATTCCTGCTGAGCATACCTAATACCACTCATTCAAATCACCAAGAGGCTGTTCCTGCCTTTCCCACACATTTTCCCACACGCTCTGTGATAATATGTGGGATAATTGATACACACATTATCAATTGTGTTTTTGAAATGAACATGGGAAGTATGACAGCTTTATGAAGATTGTGTTTTCTAAACAATTTATCACAGAAAGAAAGGACTTATGGGTACAGGCTTAAGCTGCTGTCACAACTATGCATCTGCTAAATGGGGCAGAAGGCTTCACCAGGATGTCAGGATGACTTCTTGTCCAGAAGCAGAAGCTTCTTAATCCAAGACCATCATGATGATCATTAATTTATAATTCCTATTTATTTCCTAACAAAGTTTGAGAAAAACCCTTTGAATGGCTACATATAATTTATTAATTGCCTTAACTTGTATGCACTACAAGAAATGTTTCCAACGAATCTATCAGTGTTCAAGAAAACAAATCCCAAATGAAATTTTTGTATACATTGTAAGTTACAAATTCACTATATGTGTATATATATATATATATATATACATGTTAATAGAAATTAAGAATACATACTAACTACTTTGTGAAATAAGTTAAATATGTAAAATGTCTTTATTGAGCTCATTGGATTAGTATTTCTAAATTTTTAATAAGAATTATAGCTGGATGTATTGTCATTCTAAATCTTAGAATTTAGGAAGTAGGAGAAGCAGGACTTCAAGGCTAGCCTNGGCTACATAGCAAGTTTGAGCCCAGCNCAGAGTATAGGAGAACTAGAATTAACTGAAGAAGAGGTACTAGCTGGAGAGGGAAGGGATGCAGTGAAAAACAGTGGAGACAGGAGTGAATGAAAACAAAGGATAATGTCATATACATATGAAAGTGGCATGCTGAACCTTGTATGCTACCCTAAAAATATGTATTTAAAAACTAATGAGACACTAATGGCTCAATCTAGAAGGAAGTTACAGATGCCTTGCGCATTGTCATGGGATGTAACATGTCTCAGCACATGTCTTTCTGTGTTTACTACATTCTTTGTTCTTCATATGTTAATAACATTGCTCCAATAAAGCAGCATTAAAGCATCAGTTGCTGAACAAGATTATGTGCCTCAAACTGTGACTTGTGAATGAATCTTCATCTACAAAGCAGGCAAATATCCCTAAAATAATTGAGATCCCAAACTCTTTTCTGTAAGCTATCAGTGAATCCAAAAAATTTGTTTTAACTCATTCAATGCTAATTTTTATAACCCCATATATAAATTCAAATTTCAGTTAGTCATTTAGCTGTTGTCCACCCCCACAATACAAGAAGAGCATGCACATAGACAAAAGAAATTAGCTACCTCCTTTCACGTAGCTCAGGTTTATACTCATATCTTGAGTATAAAAAAATTAATAGCTATTTTTAAAATTTCTAGTATCCAAATCTGTCTCCATAAAAGTGTGTATAACTAATTAAAAATGTATATCTAAGAAATGATATCATAACCTCCTAAAACTAAATATACTGCTTACTGTCTCACTGTATATCCTGATTTAGGAGTAATGACTTCTAAGCCTGTTTCGTCATAACATAAACGACTGCCTGAAGATCTTATCATGTTCTCAAATAATGTTTTTATTGTCTAATTAAAACGCAAAGATGATTTTTCGAAAATTGTATGAGAAACATAAGGAAAAATGTTCCAATGACAACTTGATTAAAATAGAAATAATATGGCACCATTGTTTTCATTTTCAAAATTATAAAGGAAACTACACAAATTTCATTAAAGGTTTTATTAAAGATTCTAGTCTCTTTGGTGTAGGAAGGTACTCTGCAGGCTATAGAAAGAGAAACCTGAACACCAACCCAGTCACAAAACCTTTCACCTACAATCTGTCCTGTGGGCAAGATGTGTTGGGGCAATGATGGTGCAGAACTTGTGGGAGTGGCCAATCGGTGTTTGGTTTAACTTGAGGTTCACCCCACCAGAGGAAGCCCATGACCAGGAACCAGAGACTGCACAGACCAGAGACGAGGGTAGAACCAAACATAACTATCCAAAAAGCAAGCAAACAAACAACAACAAAAACAAACAACGAAAAAAAAAACAAAAAAAAAAACAGTGAAACGACTCCTAATGATATTCTGCTGTACTCATAGATCTGTGCCTTGTCTAGCCGTCATCAGAGAGGCTTCCTCCGACAGCGGTTGGGAGTGGGTGCAGAGACCTACAGCCAGATATTTCGCAGAGAATGAGTCTAAATTGGAGGTCTCCATCGTGTCCCCCATTCAGAGATGGAGAATACTGTGAATGAGGGGGGCAAAAAGACTGTATGTATCAGAAGGGATGCAGCAGGAGAACGTGGCCCACAGAATCAACTGAGCAGGGCTNACATGGGCTTACAGAGACTGAAGTGGCAAGCACNGGGCCTGCAAATATGTTATGGCTTTTAGCTTGGCGTTTTGTGGGACTCCTAACTGTGGGAGCAGGTAGGTATATCTCTGACTCTTTTTTCCCTGATATTGAGATTCTTTTCCTCCTGTTGGGTTGTCTTGTCCAAACTCAATATGAGGGCTTGGCCTTGTCTTCTATCTTGTCTTGTGGTATTTGGTTGCTGTCTCTTGGAGGCCTGCTCTTTTCTCAAGGGAAACAGAGAGGAAGTGGATCTGGGGGAGAAGGGAGATGGGAACTGGAAGGGTTGAAGGGAGTGGAAACTGTAGTCAGGTTGCATTGTATGAGAGAAGAATTTATTTTCAATTTTTAAATAAGTTTTACTAAATAAATAATGTCAACATTATTTTTGACTGCATGGACTATTCAAGAAAATAACTTGCTATTGTGAGAATAAAAACTAGTTACTAAACTTTCTGAAAATTATGGGAAAAGCCACATGCATGAAAATATCTACCATGGCTTNATCTATAATGAATGATTTTATAAATATCTAAATAAGTTGTTAGATTAAATCAATAAATGATAAAGTCAAAAAACCACTGTTGATTATATAATAATAAAAGTCTTATAACTTCAAAATTTGGGGAATAAAGATATTAAACTATATATATATATATATATTAATGCTTGTAATCTTTTGTTTAAAATGCATCTAAATAAGAGTAGGAAGGAACATGCCAAAATGTTACTGCAGTGTATTAGCAGTGTTCCTAATCACAGGTGGATTGGACTCTTCAGAGAGAAGAAATGCCCATCTTGCACAATTCTGACTCATCATCTACAAAAACTGGTGCAAATATTCCATTAATCTGTAGACTTCAAGGAAAGCATTAGGTTATGAAGGAAAATTGGTTGTTTTTAGTTTTTTAATTTTGCTCAGATCTTTTCAGATAGACCAGCATACAATGCATATTTTCAAAGATAAATACAATTAGTTGCATATTTGACAGGATTAGCAAGTCACTTTCTTTAAGCCTTAACTTTGTAATTTCTCCTTTAATCCTTAAAATAGTTATCTCTAGGTAACTTACTATTCTGATTTCTGAGAGAAATCTAGTGACTTTCTTATCCTCACAAAAACAAAATTCAATGCCCTTCTGCTCTGTGATAAAAATTACAGGGGGACAAAAAAACTGATTGCCAACAGAAAAGTTAGCATTGCAGTTTTTATTTGATTGTTTGTGTTTGTAGTGCATGAAAGATGCAGCCACATCATACCTAGATGTTCTGTTACAGAATGTTCATTCAAGGTCCAAGGAGAGGAGATGATGTACGATGTACGGACACTGTTTTGTGACTGCCAGATATATAGAGGTCAAAGGACCCCATTTGAGTTAAAGAATCCATAAGAACCAGCCTTGGTTTACCCTCCAAATGAAAATTTGAAATGTATCTCTGTTTATCATGTCTTATCAAAATTGTGATAAAGGGAGAAATGTCACTTTTCATGGAGATTCTTGGCCACCAAAGAGTCTCTATAACTACCCCTACAACAGTAAAAATACTGTTAATATATTAGAGGTTACATTTAAAACCAGATTTCACCATGAGAGACCACTTTGTTTGTCTGTGCATGTCCCCATAATCTAACCTCATTATAAGAAAGTTGGAAAGATCAAAGAGCCATGGCTGCATTTGGATTTTCCACTTGAAGTTGACAAATATATTATCAAAGTATCAAACCAAATGGGTTTCAGAGACAGAAGAAACAATTAGGTAAAATTACATGTGAGAAAAAATACAAGAAATTAATTAGTAAGTTAATTGTATCTAAGCATTATAGACCCTGAGACTGACAAACAATTGAATGGGGAATTTTCTTTCAACTACTAATGCTTATATGATAATATATTAAACACTAAATCAGTTTTAGAGGTTGGTTTAGATATTGCTATCAACCAGTTTTGGCTGTTACGCAAGTATTGTATATGCCCCATTTAGAAAAAGCACTCATAGGTTGAAAGTGATTAAAGGGTATTGATTTCAGCTGTTTTAAAGTCAAATACTTTTTAAGCAGCAAACACATAACAAAACCAGTCCAGGCTGCCAAATTCAAAAATACATTGAGAAATTGATGACACACTTCCATCAATTCCTCTTCCAACCTGCATTATCATAAAGCAAATATCACAATTTTCCTGATTAGACTAGCATGCCTGCTTTGTCCAAATGCTTTGCAATTAAGTTATAATTTACACAATTTACTTTGATTTGGATCTTCTGCTACCAAGCTGTGTTGAGGGCTTTCATTTCCTGAATGTGCAGTCTTGAAGCACAAACATGTGGTGCCTTGTGCTTTAAATGTGGGATTTGAAAGCAACCTGGGAGTGAGCCAAACAAGTTAGTGTCCTACTTAATCCCCTAAATAAGGTCTACTTAGTAGGAAAACAGTGCATGGAATGCAACATGACTTTTAAGAAAAGAGATATTCTGTCTCCATATTATCCATTTCCAGATCTCTCCAAGGGTTGAGTACTTCATGCCATCAAAACCTGCTCACTTCAGAAATCAGAGGAGGTTCCTGGAACTTTCTAAAATGNGACGCAATCTTCCTGAAGTAGAAAATAATGTCACTTTAATTTAGGCAAAATCTTAAAGTATTTTAAAACACCAGAATGAGGTGTGCTTTCTTCTGAGCTTTCTTCTCTCCTTGTCACCATTACTATTCATGATGCTGCCCTGGGTCCCAACTTCTCCCCCATGATTCCCCCAAAGTGCCAATCTATTTCTGGCCACTAATGAGTCTTATAGTCTGTTTTAGCATGGCCATATTAAAAGATGGAGGCTAATATCCTTTTTAAGGTCTCTAAGAGTGTCTGAATTTCTGAACAAGGTATTTTCCTTTTTATTCTAAATAGATTTCTAGAACATTTCAGACATTAAATGGAGGAAGGCAACCAAAGAAAAAAGAAGGGGTATGGGAGAGGTGAATGAGAAAGAATTCCCAGCCCATCGCTAGTCTGTTGTGATTACCACTGTACTGATGCTCAGATTAGATTTTCCAACAGTTTTTCCTCAAAATACAAGAGCAATTTTTAATTCCAAATTCATTTCAAGCACTACAATCATTTCTTCCACCTTAGCACAGAGAAGCAGTCTGGAGGAGCATAGCTTATGAATTAGAGCAAAAGATCATTTCATACAGCTCACAGGCAAGAGCAGAAAGGGAATGCTGGTCTGTTAATTTCAAATTGATTCCAGCTTTGCGTGCAAGGTTCTGCTTTCTGGAAATGCTCTTTACAATGGAGACATCTGACAATCCTTTGTATTGTGCCTATATGATTTACTTGTCGGTGACTCTAGAATTATCCTGGAATACATCTGGAATGACTATAGTATTAGTGCTGAAGGGATACAAGAGTTAGTTTTCAAAAGCACAGTCACCAGGTTCCATATTTTTTTCCAAGCTTGTCTCTGAATAGAGAACCCAGGGAGTCTTTCTGTTCTTCCTCTTGTCAAGGTGATTTATGTCTCTTATGGGAACCCTCTGGTCCCAACCCAAACTTTAGTCAGTTCTTGCTGAACGCTACTGACTCCCTCCATCTCTCTGCTCCACTCAGATGTAGGGCTGTTGAGGGTCTGACTCCTGATCATGAACTCCAATGTTCTTGGAGGAGGAGCACCAGTAATGAATTCCCTTAATAATTAAGTAAAATTTTTTGACATTCTATTCCCAATGAGACATATCATTTATGGACTTTGATCCCAACAAACAAATACCTCCAAGAAACAGACAGCAGTAATAAGCCAAAGGGTAGTAGAAAAGTAGAAGTATAGACACTCTCTGAGCATCACTATGGCATTGAGAAGCCCCTTCCTCAGGCCTCTGACCCTCTATTAGAACTTATTGTCAGCCCTTGTAAGGAAAATCCATCACAAGGCTGCTTTCCCACCCTTAAGACTTTGTTCTTCCATATCATGCTATTGGCATACTGCTTTATTTTAAAGGTAAGACCTGATCTTATTTTTTGAAGGGAAACAGAGGAGGGGTGGATCTTGGGGAGAGTAAGGTAGGGGGACTGTGGTCAGGATGTAACATATGTAAAGAATTAAACAACAACAAAAAGGTGAGGACCTTATTGTATTCTTTCTTTCACTGTCTGTTCTTNCTCAGACAGTTCCCTTATGATTCTAGGCAAGAATCATAGCCCTGCAGCCCAGCCAGCCATCTGAATTTCACAGGACCAGTAGTTTCTGTACTCACTGCTATATCCTTCAGCAGACATTACTGACATGTTTCTGTTCTGTACACANGGATGAGGGTGTAAGACCAGGTCATCTTGTCTCCAAAGGAGAAAGCAGAAGGTTACATTTCAACCTGTAACTGTAGTCAGGAGGCTCTACTCAGTTTTCTTAGAGATTCTGCCAGTATCTAGCCATTTTGTGTTCTCTTTTTCCCACTTGACAGTGCAATGCTTCTCCTAATCTGGTAAGACTAGATTTGGAATCAGAGTGCTGCTTGCATGGCTGTCACTGATAATACTGAGATCTGTGCTACAATGGTCCACAGTTTGATCCTGCTCCTGCTTGGATGTACATCTCTATTGAGCAGAACCATTGCATGGAAGAATGAGTACAGGAAGAGAAAACCCAGACTTCACAATTAAGAGCAAGTTCAAACTTTTGAAAATAGAAGTAAACAAGACATCAGTAATTGTTGGAGACCATCTCCAGACAATCTACCCTGAGCTTTGAAGTAACCTTTCTTGTTCCTTTTAAGTTTTACAGCACGGATGTTATAAATCCTACAAAGACAGGAGGTTCCTGGCAAACCTTGTAATACAGGAGGTCTCCGGGATGTGCGACTAGATAAGCTTCTTTGAACATGCGCTAATCAGCCAGCTGCAGGAACCTGGGACCAAAGTGGCCTC
>LZPO01045457.1:6626-18474 GCA_001675575.1 Neotoma lepida | reverse complement strand
CACTGCTTCTCCATTTCCCTTCAGGAAAGAGCAGGTTATCAACTGAATACAGCCTAACAAGATGCAGTACAATTAGGCAAAAACCCTCATATCAAGGTTGGACAAGGCAGCTCAGTAGTAGGAAAGGGGTTCCAGAAGCAGGAAAAAGAATCAGAAACATCCCCACTCCCACTGTTAGAAGTCTTACAAAAACTCCAAGCAAAACAACCACAAAATATATGCAGACAATCTAGCTCAAACTCATGCAGGCCCCGTGATTGCTGCTTCAATCTCTGTGAAGCCCTATGAGGCCTGCTTATTTGANTCTCTGGTCTATGTTCTCCTGGTGTCCTTGACCTCTCTGGCTTCTATAATCCTTCCTTTCCCTCTTTTGCAGGGTTCCATGAGCTCTGCCTAATGTTTGGCTGTAGTTCTCTGTATCTGCTCACATCAGCTGCCCAAGGAAGCCTCTCTGATGATGATTGGGCTAGGCACCAATACTATGAGTATAGCAGAATATTGTTAGGAATCATTTCATTGACTTTCTCTCTCTCTCTCTCTCTCTCTCTCTCTCTCTCTCTCTCTCTCTCTGTGTGTGTGTGTGTGTGTGTGTATGTGTGTGTGTGTCTCATTCCTTCCTTCCTTCCTTTCTTTTTTGTTGCCAGTTGTGTTTGGTTCCACCCTAGTTCTCTGGACTATCCATTTTCTAGTTCCTTGGCCATCTAGGCAGGGTGGGGAGTAGGTTTCATCTTGAGATGTGGACTTCAAGTTGGACCAGTCATTGGTTGGCCACTCCCACATGTCATGAGCCAACATTCCCCAGCACATCTTTCAGGCAGGACAAATTGTGGGCCAAATGTTTTGTAGTTAGATTGATGTCCCAGTACCACCACTGGAAGCCTTGTCTGATTACAGAAGATGGAAAGTTCAAGCTCCTTGTCCTCTATAACTAGGAGTACTCACTAGGGTCACCCTCATAGATTCCAAGAAGTTTCCACTACACAAGGTTTCCACATGATGCCCCCAGATAACCCCCAATTCCAATCTCTCCCTATACTCTTTCTTTCCATCCCTCCCTCATCCACCTGATCTCTCCTGTTATCATCCCACTCATCCCTAGTACACCTGCAGAATCTATACTNTTTCTCCTTCAAAGGGAGATTCATCCACCCCAGATCCCTCCTTGTTTCTTAGCCTCTCTTGGTCTATAGATTCTAGCATGATTATCTGTCATGGATGATAAGAATATGCAGCAGATGATAACTGATATTCATAAAGTTGAACCACAAGATGAATAACTATCTGATGGAGAAACCTCATCAAGCAAGTCTTATGAAGCTAAGGCCTATGAATGCTGTTTTGCTTCTGTCTGTAATTTTTCTCATGTGCCACTACATTTCTTCTCTTAAAACAGATGTGGGTATTTCCCCCACTGCCTGCATGTTTATCTTGTGAATATATTTAATCTACTGGGCACATTTATCTGTGGACTGTCAGGAAGATGATTATTTCTTAAGCTGTATAATTTTGATGAATAGAAATAATACTAGGATTTTTTTCATAGCTCAGACTGACATAGGAAAATAACAGTATTTTCAGCTACAAAGACAGATTTTTATATAATTAGCTGACTTAAGACCTCAGAGCAAATTCAAAGTAAACAAGTTGCCCCAGAAAATGAATTAACAAAGACAAATTCCCAAGTGTCTCTTTGTTGAACCAAGGTCAGACACAAAGCAACTTTAGTAGACATAACTCCCTCCATAAATTCTCTCAGCAATTGACTCTCTGCATGAACTCCTAACCACTCAAGGTTCAGCAAACTAACTGTTTATTGTTTAGGTCCTGAATTTCAATGTCACTCTCCATCAGGAAATGCTGAGCACTCCTCTATGTGTCTCCCATCCTTGCTTTACAGCCTAGCTGACAGCCAAGCATTGCTAAGGTTGCTCACTCACATACCAAGTCAGAGAGATACCATGTGATTTCTATGTGTTATCAGAATGGCTCTGACCTTCAAAATAAAGCTCACATATTTATCCAGAATGTTTCTGTAAGAGGGATATGTACCTGTGTGGAGAGATGCAGCCGTGTGGAAACAGAGATTTTCAGAAATAGATTCTTCAAGATGAAATAAAAGAGAAAGCTACCACCAAAATGCATGTGTTTCTTTCCTAAAGACCCTCAGAGAGATGAGAATTATTCCTAAGTCCCACTACTCTGAGGCATTTCTTTTTCCCTGGAGCAGTCCTCAGAGTTGGTCTCTCAGGCTGCAATAATTATTCTTTACTTAACAGCTAATATTCACTTATAAGTAAGTACATACTATGTTGTCTTTCTGGGTCTGGGTTGCCTCACTCACATGATTTATTTCTAGTTCCATCCATTTGCCTGCAAATTTTATGATATCACTGTTTTTCTTAGCTTCATATTACACCAATGTGTNTTTTTTGGTTTTTCGAGACAGGGTTTCTCTGTGTAGCTTTGCGCCTTTCCTGGAACTCACTCGGTAGCCCAGGCTGGCCTCAAACTCACATGGATCCGCCTGCCTCTGCCTCCCGAGTGCTGGGATTAAAGGCGTGCGCCACCACCACCCGGCTGCATGGAGCATTTTCTTTATCCATTCTTTGGTTGAGGGGTATTTAGGTTGTTTCCAGTTTCTGGCTATTGTTAATAAAGCTGCTATGAACATAACTGAGCAAGTGCCCTTGTGGTAGTATGGACCATCTTTGTATATATGCCCAGGAGTGATATAGCTGGGTCATGAAGTAAATAAATTCCTAATTTTCCAAGGAAAAAAAGTTACCAACATGTTAATTTCCCTAATGGCTGTACAAGTTTGCACACCCATCAACAACGGAAGAGTGTTCCCTTGCTCCACATCCTCTCCAGCATGAGCTGTCACTTGTGATATAGATCTTAGCCATTCTGACAGCTGTAAGATGGACTCTCAGAGTCATTTTGATTTTCATTTCCCTTATGGCAAAGAATGTTGAACATTTCAAGTGTTTCTCATTTGAAATTCCTATACTGAGAATTCTTTGTCTAGGTCTGTACACCATTTTGAAATTAGATTGCTTGGGTCTTTTTTTTTTGATGTCTAGTTTCTTGAGTTCTTTATATGTTTTGGATATTAGCCCTCTATCAGGTGTAGAGTTGATAAAAATCTTTTCCCATTCTATAGGCTATCATTTTATCCTATTGACTGCATCCTTTGTCTTATGGAAGATTTTCAGTTTCATGAGGTCCTATTTATAAATTATTAGTCTTAGAGCATGCACTATCACTGTTCTGTTTAGGGAGTTGTCTCTTATGCCAATGCACTCAAGACTATTCCCTACTTATTTTCTATGAGTTTCTGGGTATATAGTTTTATGTTGAGGTTTTTTTATCAACTTGAACTTGAGTTTTGTGCAGGGTGATAAATATGGATCTATTTGTATTCTTTTACATGTAGATATCCAGTTAGACCAGCACTATTTGTTGAAGATGCTTTCTTATTTCCACTGCATATTTCTGATATCTTTATCAAAAATCAGGTGTCCATAGGTATGTGAATTTACATCTAGGCCTTTGATTCAATTCCGTTGATCAACCTATTTTTGCCAATGCCATGTGGTTTTTATGAGTATAGCTTTGTAGTATAGCTTAAAATCAGGGATGGTGATACCTCTGGATATTCTTTTACTGTAAAGGATTGTTTTACCTATCCTGGTTTTTTTGGTTTTCCTTAAGAAATTAACTATTGCTCTTTCAAGGGCTGTGAAGAATCATATTGGAATCTTGATGAGGATTGTGTGGAATCTGTAGATTGCTTTTGATAAGATGGCCATTTTACTNTGTTAATCCTATAGATCTATAAGCATGGAAGGTCTTTCCATCTTCTGCTATCTTCTTCAATTTCTTTCTTCAAGATTTGAAGTTTTTATCAAGTCTTTCACTTGCTTTGTTAGAGTTACCCCAAGACATTTTATATTATTTTATTATTTTATATTTATATTATATTTACTATTTTATATTATAGGCTAGTGTGAAAGGAATTGTTTCCCTGAGTTCTTTCTCAGCCAATTTGTCATTTTTATATAGGAGAGATGATGATTTTTTTGAGTTAATCTTGATTCAGCCACTTCACTGAAAATGTTTATCAGCTGTGGAAGTTCCCTGGTAGAATTTTTGAGGTCACTTATGTACAATATCATATCATCTGCAAATAAAGATACTTTGACTTCTGTTTTTCCAATTATATGCCCTTGATCTCCTTTGGTTGTCTTTTATTTTTGGTTGTTGTTTTTTCTGTTTTTCGATACAGGGTTTCTCTGTGTAGCTTTGGAGCCTGTCCTGGAACTCTCTCTGTAGACCAAGCTGGCCTCAAACTTACAGAGATCTGCCTGTGTCTGCCTTCCAAGTGCCGGGATTAAAAGTGTGCACCACTCCCACACAGTCCCTTCAGTTGTCCTATTGCTCTAGCTAGAACTTCAAGTTCTATATTGAATAGGTATGGAGAGGTGGACAACCTTGTCCTATTTCTGACTTTAGGGTAATTGCTTTGAGTTTCACTCCATTTAATTTTATGTTCACTATAGGCTTGCTGTAAATTGACTTTATTTTGTCTAGATATATCCATTGCATCCCTAATCTCTCTGAAATTTTTATCATGAAGAGGTGCTGGATTTTGTTGAAGGCTTTTCAGCATCTATTGAAATGATCATGTGCATTTTTTTCTTTCAGTTTATTTATATGGTGGTTACATTGTCAGATTTTCATATGTTGAACCATCCCTGCATCTCTGGAATAAAGCCTACTTGATCATGGTGGATGACTTTTTTGATGTGTTCTTGGATTTATGTTGCAAGTATTTTGCTCAAGCTGCAAGTATTTTTGCATCTATATTCATAAGGAAAATAATTCTCTTTCTTTGTTGAAATTTTGTGTGGTTTGGGTATCATGGTGACTGGCTTCATAAAGTGAATTTGGCATTGTTCCTTCTGTTTCTATTTTGTGGAATAATTTGAGGAGTATTGGAATTTTCTCTTCTTTCAAAGTCTACTACAATTCTCCACTAAAACCACTGGGCCCTAGGTTTTGGTTTTATTGTTTGTTTGTTTTGTTTTGTTTTGTTGTTGATCATGTTCTTATGCTGGAGTCTAGACTTGTGTGTTTGGGGTGTTTAAAAGTCTAGGTGTCAACTTCTGGGTTTGTCTTTGTTGGATGGGTGTTTTGTTCCTTGGTTTCTGTTTCCTTTCTGGTCTTCTGGCTGGTGTGGCCTGTGGTTAAACAAAGGGTCTCCACCCAAGGTAGGGCTGGACTTATTGCAGTCAGAGTGGTATCTTGTTAAGCAGGGGGTGGGACATGGCAACAAGGAGGGGAGAGGGGATTGGGGATAGTGTTGAGGGGTGTACCAAGAGTAAAGGAGGTCCATGGGCAGGAGGCATACCTAGTCTTCTGGCACGGCCTATGGTTGGGTAGCCAGTGTCTGCCAGAGTTGAAGGCTGGGACACAGTGACAAGGGATTAGGAGTGACAACTGAGGATTGGGTCTGTTGGAAGCTAGAGAGTGGGGAAGGTCCACAGGTGGGCAGCCTATGTGGTCTTTCAGCAGGTGTGGCCTGTGGTTAGGCAGAGGGTGTCTATCTGAGGGAACTGAAAAAGTGGGATGATCAGTGAGCAGCTGGCCTATCTGGCCTTCTTGCCAAGCTGGCCATTGCTGAATCAAAGAAATAAATAGAATAACATGTGGTATTTGCCAACAAAGAACTTGTAGTCTAAAGTCAATATGCTTTTGATGTTCTTTTAATTTACTTATGATAGGACTGATAAACTATGATATATAAATATTTATTAAACAAATATACATCACAACTTTGGGAAGAAGGTGATTTTCCTAATTTCATTCTGTGACAAAACACTTTGAAAACAGCAATTTTGAGGAGGAAATATTTATTTCATCTTAAGCTTCTGGGTCACAGTCCATGGTTGAGGGAAGTCAGGGCAAGAACTCAAGCAGAAACTCAGCAAAGAATCCATGGCTTGCTCTCTTACTCACTCCAAGGCTTATGCTTAGCCACCTTTCTTTTGTGGCCCATGCCCACTAGCCTAAGAATGGTGCTACCCACAGTGGGCTGGGCTCTCCAGCATCAATTAATAATCAAGAAAAAACACCCACTCCATCCGACATAGACATGCCCACAGGTCAATCTGATCTAGGCAATTCCTTCATCAAAGCTATCCTTTCAGATCTCTCTAGGCTGCATCAAGTTAATGGCTAAAGCTATCGAGAACAGTGATATCACAGTTTATTGCTCACATGTACAGTCAAAGCCACTGGGCTGGGGACTCATATCTAGATCACTGTGGTTAGTTGTGGTCACTTTTCAGCATTCCTACAGGGTTGGTATTAGCCTTTTGAACAAGGAAATGCAGTACAGAAAATGCCCAGTTTAATAAGGAAACTCATTCTTGGGCTACAAATCTGACATTTTTATTGTAGCAATCATACATTTTAATCATAAAACTTATTCACTGTAATAATCATATGTGTGCATACATCACAAGAGGATCATATCTGTGAGATATTTTTGTCCTGATAAATACCATTATTCTGTTTCAAATTCTTCTTTGACTTTAAATAGTTAGTTCCTCTAACAAAATCTCTACCTGAGTCTATAAAGACAAGGTCCTTATTGGATATAGGAAGAGGTTTTGATTGTTTGGATGGTTGTTTAATATTTTTGGTACCCTGAGATGATCTTACCTTATAGCTCAGAATAGCCTCAAACTCATGATCTGCCTCTCTCCATCTCCCACATGCTGGGATCGTGGGGCTGCTCCATCGTACCTGGCTCAGTTTCTTGCTTCTTNAAGTACATTGTTGTCTGGTTACAAACTTCAAATTTCATTCTTAAAAATTCCTAGGAATCCATTGTATATATGCATGACACCCTCAAATAATTATAAAGAATAGACAAAACCTCAAAATTTTAATATTGATACAAAGAGAAGTCAATAACAACGACGAGATCATTGGGTGTGCTGAACATTTTAAAAAGGAATTTGCTAGAACAAGCCGATACATTGGAAATGGGCATGTTTGTCAACNTTAATAGTAAACCAAACAACAATACAATAAAACAAAATAAAACAAAATCTCAGGTAGCACGACCACCATAAATTCAGAATCTCCATATGGAGACAGCTTCCTACNGCTACAACCAACCATACCATCCCAGCCATGATCCACTGCATCTCCTGGAACTGTAAGCCAAGACAAATGCTTCCTTCCTTGAGGTGCTTTGTCAGATATTTTCTTATAGCAAAATGACACATAATTAATATTTTATTTATTAAATATCTCCTCCTACAAATATCCCTGTCGGGGAACAAAGACTTGTAAAGATGACAGATTCTTCATGGATCATAGCAGGAATGAANTACTTCACCCCTGCAATGATAGTCTGTTTCCTGGGGTGAGTATATTTGTGTTCATCANCTTCTTTGTACTAATTTATAAGCAAGAAAGATCCAGTTTGGGTTCAACAGTGCCCCGTCTACACTCCAGTCTCTTATTGTCTATCTCATAGTAAGTGATATTGTGGCTGCCAGCCAGGCAAAANCTCAGGCCTTGTCCCCTGCTCTCTTTTCCAGTATACCAGGGCCATTCCACACAAAAGGAGCATAGGCACCCCCAGGAAGCTCACACATTGCATACTAGCTATATCTTCCCCATGCAACCCAGGATAAGGTTTTCATGGTTCAGTAAGAGACTGAAAAGAACTAAGTAATCAGGAACGTGTCCTGTTTCCACTTTTAAAAGATTAAGTTATTGATGGATTGATTTAAGNTATGTCATGTCCATATACACACAAGCACATGCCTAATTGCTCATGTGGCTATCTGAGGAAACTCTTAGGAGTCATTTCTCTTCTTTTATCAGTGGATTCTGGTGCTCAAACTTGGGTAATCAGGTTTGTGGCAGGTGCCTTTACTCACTGAGCCATCTCACCAGCTCCTTATTTCCAATTTTGTATAACAATTTGAAGAATCATTTCAAAGAAGACTTACAATAGAAGGAAAAAACAGGCAAAACAATTTAGATATATCTGTGTTCTTAGAATGGTTGCTTATAAATTCCCTTTTCTAAAGTATATTGCCACCGTGTGTGAGGATTATGGTTTATATGTGTGTGTNTGTTAATGAAGTATCTGATGTTGAATGTGTGTGAGTATGTGTGATATTGAAATATCATAAGCCNGTCAGTGAATATAGGAAGAAGGATATATGTTGGCCACTGATAGACAGGATGGTATAAAGGTCATAAGAGCAAATGAACAGGGAGCTNGCTTCTAGAAGCTGGGTGTTGCAGGTAAGAAAGAATACATTATCATTGTGATTTTACTGGATGAACTAGAGAATACTATGCAGAGAGTGGTTTGGAAGCTATAGTTAAGCCCTTATTCTCACTTGAAAAATAAAGGTTATGACATATTTCAGGACATGGCTGTCTTTGATTTTCATTAAAGATTTCAAAACTGTCTGGTATTAATCAGAACATTTTATCTGATCAAGGACAATTGTCAACTCTTACTCTGGAAGTTAATTAAAAAATAAAATTGAACTGTTTTNACANTCTCCTTTTAATGGCATGCTATTGTTTAAATTAACTTAAATGCAGCTTCCATGAATTATTTATTTCTAGGCTTCTTCATGACTTTTAAAGTCAAAGTACATCAAAGGTCGTTGTGTACATAACCACAGCTAATATAATACAGGACTTTGGTACTAGTAGAAGGTAGAGAAAGCTTAAACAGTATTTGACTGGCAGTGGCACTGTATTGTGTGTGTGTGTGTGTGTGTGTGTGTGTGTGTGTGTGTACATGTGCCCACAGAGGCCTGAAGAAGGAATCAGATCCCTTGAAGCTGGAGTCATAGGTGGTTGTGAGACTCCCAATGTCAGTGCTGTGAACAGAACCCAAATTCTCTGCAAGAGAAGTAAGTACTCTTAACCACTGGGACATCTCTCGAGCCCATTTTTTTTATTTATTTACTTACTCTCTTACTTACACAGAGTATCTCAGTGAACCTGGATCTTTCTAATTTGGCAAGTCTAACTGGCCAGGAATCCTACCTCCACTCCCTNGTGTTATGGTTACAGGCGTGTGCTGCCATGCCCAGCCTTACATGGGTGCTGGATATCTGAACTTAGCTTCTCATGTTTGCTCAGCAATCATTTTATCCATTGAGCCATCTCCCCAGAAACTCCTCCTCAATTTTCACTCAACTCACATCCTCAAGTCTCTGCTCCAATCATCTGCTAGGAGGTGATTTGTCTAACCACTACAATATATGCAATATAATATGTACAATATAATACAATGCATATAATACAGTAGTAATGTTCCTTCTTCTCCTCCCCTTCCCTATATAGTACACCTCACTGAGTCTTCAGTCCTCAGAGGTTTCCTTTAATAGAATAGTACACCTGTGCCTTTGCCATCTGACCTTTGGCTGTCACCTCCTGTGAATGGAGCATGCCCATCAGATTCTTGGTGATCTTGGTCTTGACTGTACCATGAGTTGGTCAGAGACCATAGATGATAGTTAGAATATAAAATCCCCTTCCTGAAACCTTGAGAAGCAGCAGGACCTTCTCATTCTCCAGCATTCCTATTCTTCTCCAGCGGAGGGATGCTCTGGAGGCTGCTAGCTGAAGCAGGATAGGACAAGAACAAATCTGATCTCAGATTGAAAGCAGTCTGAAGTGGCCCACTTCAGCAAACCACATCCACTGAGTATGAGAAATCAATGTTCACCATTGTAAGCTTCCAAAATTTGAGCATTTTATGCAACCCTGTCATAATTACAGAAACTATTTGTGATGGTTTGTGTTTTCAGGAATATTGAAGAATCTGTAATATTTTGCTTTTGTTTCAATTTCTAAGACAGCAACTAGANTATAACATGAAGTAAATTAATATTTGTTGAATTAATAAATAAGTGATTAAATGGATAGATAGAGAATAAGAACCCTTCTGAAGAAAACCAAGGAAATTTCAGCACCATAACTTTAAAATTCTGAAAAAAACTACCATTCACATAGGATATTTTTAATTAGAAAATAAGACAGGCGGCCTCTTGACCATATCCCTGAGACATCTGTGTTTTGGTGGCCATCCAAGAAAAGGAAGCTCAAAACACCTAAAGTCTGGGCAATGACTTGCCATCACCAATATATTAATTAATTATGAAGACAAAATATGTTACAAGAAGAAAGGGAGGGAAGTCTTACTTTGACTCACAGTTTGAGGATGTGGTCCATCATGCTAAAGAGGTCATGGTGGCAGAACTATGCCATGGCTGTCCCCATTACATCACCACTCAGGAAACAGATGAGTGCTGAGTCTCAGCTCACTTCCTCCTTTTTGTTTTGCCCAGAACCTCAACCCAATGAATGGCACTGAGCTAAAATAAGTCTTCTCACATCAATTAGCCTAATTAAGATAATATTTCACAGGAACACATAGAGACTCACCTTCATGCTGATTCTAGATCCTATTAGGNTGACAATCAATATCCACCATCAAAATTGGCATCACTTTGCTCTTCTGCTTCTCACTAATTACTGCATCCCAAACACAGTCTAAGGAAATATTGGAAATTCACTTGATGGAGATATGAAGAGAAATGGAGCTCTAGAGTCAGTGTGGTGACAATAGTGTGGGTCAGCTGTGAAGAGGGACAGTGATGTGATGGAGATTAATCAAATAGAGGACAATAGCATAAACATGTCACTTACATTATCTGGTTGGAAATATACTGGTAATAGAACTGTTGGTTCAGAATGGTTCAGTAACAATAGCCTTGCCCTAGAGGAAACTGAAAAAGCCNTAGGTAAAGAGAAGTCCTGGTGTAGCAGCCACACAGCCAGCCAGTAGCAAAGACAAAGCTAAGATATGTTCTCCTGACTCCTCTCCATGACTCTAGCACAAATGAAAGACCATACAGAGGACGCTTATATTGGCTTCCAACTTCTTCTAGCCCTGAAGTTACAGCTTCGGGCTCATCTTAAATAACTTGGATTCTGACCCTCCACATCTTTATTGCAGCTAGAAAAACCACACTATTTGAATAAATGTGCCACTTGCCAGAAATTTGAAGATATAATTCACTTATATTTTGGATAATACTAGAGTTCTAGATATCTGTATTACTCAGGGTTCTCTAGAGAAACATAACTTATAAAATAAATATATATTAAGAAAATTAATTATTAGATTGGCTTACAAGATATGGGCTGAGTAGTCAACAATGACCATCTTCATGCAAGAGAGGCTGAAAACCCCAGATTTGCTCATTCCACGAAGCAGGAGACCCAGGAGTCCCTATCTGGTACAGAAGACCTGGAGGATTTCTGGAGACTAGTGGTCTTTAGCCCACTTTGGAAGGTCTAAGACTCTGGGCTCCAATGGCAGAGACAAGAACAGATGGACATACTCACCAGCAGAAAGTGAAGGTGGGTGAGCAGGAAGTATTGAAGGTGGGCAAGTAGGAAGTACTGGAGGTGAGCATGCAGGAAGTACTGGAGGTGAGCATGCAGGAAGTACTGGAGATGGCATGCAGGAAGTACTGGAGATGAGCATGTAGGAAGTACTGAAGGTGAGCATGCAGGAAGTACTGAAGGTGAGCATGTAGGAAGTACTGAAGGTGAGCATGCAGGAAGTACTGAAAGTGAGCATGCAGGAAGTACTGAAGGTGAGCATGCAGGAAGTACTGAAGGTGAACATGTAGGAAGTACTGAAGGTGAGCATGCAGGCAGTACTGAAGGTGAGCATGCAGGAAGTACTGGAGGTGAGAATGCAGGAAGTACTGAAGGTGAG
>LZPO01045455.1:21293-32670 GCA_001675575.1 Neotoma lepida | reverse complement strand
GACTTACTCTACACCAGAGTAGAAACTGGAGATAGTATTAAGAATTGGAGGGAAAGTGGCACTTTAAACAGCTGTCATCCTGCTCTCGAAGTCTGTAATCAGATATGGGATAGGTAAATAAATATATAATCAAAATGATTATGTTAATGGATACATAGGTNTAAACAGGAGCTCTTGGATTGGATGTATTAGAACTTGCCTCTGGCAATAGAATCAAGGGAAGGTTTCTTTCTTTTATCATTTATCTTTTCTATTGTTTCCACTTCTGTCTTAACTTTGGATAAATTGAACAGAAAATTCTATTTTTAAAAATATTTTATCATGAAAGAAAACTTAATTTGGAGAATATTGTTTGTATGCTTTAAGTCAATTGCAGCCTTTATAGTTCTACATAGAACAACATGATCCAGATCTCGTTAATATGATAGACGAATTTTNTTTAACTCTATTAGGCACTATCTTTGTAGTAACTGATTTGATTTGTACTTCAGTGTACTTAATTGAGTATTCACATAAAAAGTAATGCCAAGGAACAATTTTTTAAATTCCTCTTTATCTTAAAATTTTTTTCATAAAATATATTTTGATCATGTTTTTCCCTTCCCACAACTCCTCCAAGAGCCTCCCTACTCATCCAGTTTTTTGTTTGTGTTATGCTCCTCCCAATATCTGCCCCCCCTCAGAAAACAGAAAAACCATTAATTAAGGCAGAAGTACCCAAACAAAAAGCCTATAAAAGATCGTGGAGTTTGTTTTGTGTTGGCCAATTACTTCTGGGTATGGGAATTACCCTGGAATGTGGTTGATATATCCAGGACACTCCATTGTAGAAAACTAATTTTCCCTTTGCCAGCAGGTATTGACTGGAAGTAACTATTATGTTAGAGCTGGGACTTTGTGACCATTTTTCCCCCTCAGTACTGGGACCTCCTATGGCTTGAACTTTGCAGATCTTGTGTGTGCTGCCACAGTCTATGAGTTCTTCTGAGCATCAGTCCTGTTATATCCAGAAGACACTGTTTCCTTGGAGTCAGCCATCATCTTTTGCTCTTACANTCCGTCTGCCTCCTTCATGCTTAGATCCCTCTCCCTTCAGGGAAGGGGTTTGATGAGGATACCTTGTCCAGTTGGTGGATCTCTTTGTTAATCACCATCTACTGCAAGAAGAAGCTTCTCTACTGAGGGCTTGAGCCAGGCACTGATCTATGGGTAGAGCAATATGTCATTAGGAGTCATTTTATTGCTATGTCCCTTTAGCAGAATAATAGTAGTGGGTTTTCTCCTAGGCCCATGACCTATCTAGTTTCAGGTTCTTGAGCACTTAACAGTGTCAGATGTGGGTTTATTTCATGGAATGGGCCTTGAATCCAATCAGAAAATGGTTGGTTATTCCCATAACATTTGTGCCACTGTTATACCAGTATACCTCACAGGCAGGTTGCTGTTCTAGGTCACAGGGTTCATAGCTGGGTGAGATTGATGATAATTGTTCTCTTCCAATAGTATGCAGAGTACCTTCCAGCACCATGAACACTAGACAATAGGAATAAAGATTGTAGTTGAGTACCAGCTTAGTTTCTCCATTTTCAATAACACAAGTAAATCTTGTCTTCAACAATAGGGACTCACTGTCAGGTTGTAGAGAGCGACCAACAGCCTTGACAGTTGCCTGTGATATTTCAGAGGGGAAGGGTTCCTGGCACCCCTTTGGCCAACAATAAATTGTAACTCATTCCTGGCACTGGAAGTTTTACTTAGTGGTATATCTAGTTGGGTCATTGTCTTTCCCCTATATGATGACTCCATTTAAATTCCTTTCATATATGTATATATTTTAGGAAACGTGTAAGATAGAAGATTTCCATATGGTTTTTCAAATGACCTTGAGTGTTACATTTCCCTCCTCATATTTCCCCCTTTACTCTGTCTTCTTACCCCCTTGACATTTAACCCTCCTATCGCAGTTTCCCTTTATCTCTCTATAACACTATTTTCTATTTCCCCTTCCTTGAGATATCCTCTCCTCCCCCCTGGTCCCTTACTAGTTCCTAACATTTGTGGTTATTTGGATTTAGCACACACATCAAAAACTTAAAAGCTAACATCCACATATAAGAGAAAACATGAGGTATTTGCTCTTTGTAGTCTGGATTATGTCACTCAGGATGACTTTTCCAGCTTCATCCATTTACCTGCAAATTTCTTAATTTTACTAAACAATTCAATAATATTCTATTTTTATTCCATAATATTATTCCAAATATACCACATTTTTCATTATCCATTTATCAGTTAATGGATATTTAGACTGTTTCCAANTTCTGGCTATAAAAAAATAAGTTAAATATAAAAGTAGTTAAGTTTTTCTCAAATAAAAGGTAAGTATAATATCAATAATGAAAATAGAAAGTGTAAATGTATTCTATGTTACAGTTGTTCAAAATTTGAATTTTGTGATTTGTTTTTTTTTTATAGACATCCCACTTCTTCCATCTATTACATCTTTAAGTTTAAGTGAAAATGAAGAGAAGTGTGGACCTTTTGTGGTACACTGGTTAAATAATAAAGAGCTGCATTTTACATTGTCCATGGAAGTCTTCTTACAGCAACTTAGAAAAAGTTTTGAACAGCCCTCATCAGAGGCCAGTGTAGAAGACTCTATTCAGGCAGATATAAAATCTGATGAAGGTAAAGATTTAAGTCGGATGAAATTTTAAATTTTCAGCCATAAATAGTTTTCATATGAGGATAAAACTGTGTATTGTCAGAGATAATCTCCAAGATCATTATGACATTATGTAAATATAGATTAGCTCATTTAATAATTTGGTATAAATGCTCTTGCTCATGTCACTTTTTTTCAGAGCTTTCTGTTCTTTTGGATTTGTCAGCCTGTAAGTCTTTTGTTACTTTATGAACTATATATGGATTAATGGCATCAAATACATAGTCTCATATGCTACACAACTAGTCACTTGAATCTGCAATTTCATATATAGTTGATCTATATGTACATTAGAGTTGAAAAACACTGTATGNAGGAAGACAGCAACTATGCCTAACACTGTACCACCCACCACCACACTGCATATAGGGTCTTGACGCCTCTGTATTCATCCTGCTGTTGGATATGGAGAAGAAAGAGAGGGTAGTGAGAGGATATAGCTTTCTCTGCCTTGGCTCAGAATGACATGTAACCACTTCCACTCTGCATTAGCAAGAAACAATCACAGAGACCCAAGTGGTCTCATTTTCTAACTGATTTGTAAGTCTTTGCTTATTTTCATTTAAATCTGATAAAAAATGTTTTAATTGCCGCATTAAAAAAATTCTCCATATTCCTGATCAGGAGTTGAGGAGAGGGCATAGAGTCTGAGCTTTTTGAAAGAATTAAAGATATGCATGCTTGTGTATGTTAGTAGCCCTGGTAGCTGTCTGATTACTAAGTTAACTTCATTGCCCTTATTTCTTATTAATACAAAAGTATAGTTTTTCACTTTGAATTTATTTAGAAAGCTCTGTCTTAGTTCGTAGTGATAGCTTTATTGTATTCACTTGGTTCATGAACTCTTTTGCTTATAGAAATGGATGATGGTGTTGATGATTTAAAAATAATTCATGAGAAGAAGGAATTGGGTGAAGATAAAATGTTACCAAACTCAAGTTTTACACCATTATCATCTGCCGCCATTGATCATCAGATTGAAGTGCTTTTGTCTGAATGGAGTAAAAATGCAGACATGCTTTTCAGTATTCATCCCATGGATGGTTCTTTACTAGTTTGGCATGTAGATTGGCTGGATGAATACCAGCCTGGTATGTTTCGTCAAGTACAGGTACTGTTAATCATCTATAATGAGTTACTTCTTTTTTATGTGAAAACTTTTTGTAATATGTTTTTATGTAATTATATGTGCTAATGCCTGCTTTCTTAATTCTAGGTGTCCTTTGTTTCCAGAATTCCTGTAGCTTTCCCCACAGGTGACGCGAACTCTCTGTGTAAAAGCATAGTTATGTACGCCTGTACCAAGAATGTTGACTTGGCTATTCAACAAGGAAAACAGAAACCTTCTGGCCTCACTCGTTCCACATCAATGCTTATCTCCTCTGGTCACAGTAAATCATCGAACAATTTAAAATTAAGTATTTTTACTCCTAACGTTATGATGATTTCAAAGCATGCTGATGGTTCTTTGAATCAGTGGCTGGTTAGTTTTGCTGAGGAATCTGCTTTTTCTACAGTTCTTAGTATTTCTCACAAATCCAGATACTGTGGTCATCGTTTTCATCTTAATGATTTAGCTTGCCACTCAGTGTTACCCTTACTGCTGACAACTTCACACCATAATGCATTAAGGACACCAAATGTGGGTATCCAAAAGCAAGCTCATGACACTGTAAATACTGAAGAATATTTCTTGACACAGCAAAATAGAAACAATGTTGATATGGCATTTCAAGATCCCAATGCAATTTATAGTGANCTTATTCTTTGGAGGGTTGATCCAGTTGGGCCATTATCTTTTTCTGGAGGAGTGTCTGAGCTGGCCCGGATTAATTCTCTTCATGTTTCTGCCTTTTCCAATGTGGCATGGCTACCTACTCTTATACCCAGTTACTGTCTAGGTAAGCATACTATGATTTTATTTCAGTTATTTATTTTCAGACACTCTTTCTAAAAGGTTAAATATTAAATGTTTATAAATACTTTCTAGGTACATACTGCAACTCTCCTAGTGCATGCTTTGTAGCTAGTGATGGACAGTATCTGAGGTTATATGAAGCAGTTATTGATGCCAAGAAACTTTTATATGAGCTTTCCAATCCTGAAATTTCTGTAAGTACTAGCTTTATGATGTTTTTAGATACCTAACATATACTTACCTGGCTTGTTCTAGAATTGTGACCTATAATTTATGACAGATAAGTGTATTTTTTACTATATTTTTTTCACATTAGTCTTGTACTTATGTAGGGATTTTAAATTAAGTGCTTTTATTATTTTCAGGTTGGGTATGTAGCTCAGTGGTTGAGCATGTATGGTAACACTCTGTGGTCCATGTGTTCAAGTCCCAGCCCCTCCCTCCAACCAAAAAAAAAGTCTGGTTATGTGGTTTTTTTTGCTCAGAGATAAATGGGGATTACCTGTTGTAGTAGAAGTTGTTGGTTCCTGTATAGTTAAAGGGAGCTAGAATAGTAAGAGTAGAATTTTGATCTTAAACATGAAAAGAAAAAACTCTCAGAAAAAACTCTCAGCTTGGTTGCAGCCCAGGCAAGTTTTTGGATGCCTATGNAACACATTTACTGTGGAAGAGACACCACGTCTTTCTAAGCCTAACTAGTGGACGCCCACTAGCTGTATTTACTGAGCGCCACAACTAAGAACACATTTCTGCAGTTTTCAGTTCTAGTGTTTAGTCAGGTTTTGTTTTTGGTTGCTTGTTTGACTTTAAAAAAATTTTTTTGAGACATAGGCTAGCTTTGAACAGACAGCTCTTTTGCTTGAGACACCTATGTGTTTCAGTTGTAGGCATTTGCCAGCATGTCAAGCTTGTTTGGTGTTTTTAAATACCTCCTAAGGCAGGCTTCAGGCTGTGCTTAAGCTTCCTGCTTAGGAGATTCTAGCCTAAGTTACTAACAGTTACTAGTTGTTTTAATGTTCAGATTGTAAAGTAGTAGAGTCCTAGGTTTATTCTAGTCTGTTTGACTATAAGATCTTTTTATTCTTTTTTTGGTTTTTCGAGATACACAAAACTCTGTGTAGTTTTGGCGCCTTTCCTGGAACTCACTCGGTAGCCCAGGCGGGCCTNGAACTCACAGAGGTCCGTCTGCCTCTGCTTCCNGAGTGCTGGGATTAAAGACGTGTGCCACCACCACCCGGCAAGATATTTTAAAGTATAATTTTACAAAACACAGTGTTTTGCAAAGTATATTTATGTGTATGTACACACACATGTTGCTTTAGTAAAAAGAGATATCATGGGGGGCCTTTTATTAATTAGGTATTGTTTTAACTGCTGGACATTTAGGTATAAAAAAATCAAACTGATAGCACTAAGTTCATTCTAATGAAGCAAGATAGCTGACTGAAGGGAACTAAATAAAAATACATTGACCAACAAGTACTGTGGAGAGAAAAAGTGTTGCAAAAGGAGTAGGGAGTGTCCTTAAATTGCTGTATATGGGAAAGCTTTATAGAAAAGACTTGAAGAAGTGGTGTGAGCTAGACATGTGGCTACAGGAAGAGTGATCCAAAAAAAAGTTTACCTGTTCATGGACCCTGTAGCCAAAACAAGTTGGTTATATAATAGGACACTAAGAAGATAATAGTAGATTAGATAGAGTAGTCAAGAATTAAAGCAGAAAGGTAACCTGCTCAGATCCTATGGAGGCCTTATAGTCCATCCTGGTAACTTGGACTTCTGCCTAAAATGACATAGAAACTATAGGAAGTCTTTCTCTGTCCCACCAGCTAGCTCAAATAACCACACAGAGACTTCTTACTAATTATGAAAGCTCAGCCGATAGCTTAGGCTTGTTTCTGACTAGCTCTTATAACTTAAATTAACCCGTATCTTTTCATCTACATTCTTTTACGTGGCTGAGTTACCTTTACTTTGTAATGCCCATGCTGCTTCCTTTGTGTCTCACTGGCAGCTCCACCTTCCCAGCATTCTCTCTGCCCCAAAAATCCTGCCTGGCTATTGGCCTTTTAGCTTTTTATTAAACCAATCACAGTGACATATCTTCACAGTGTAAAGGAATATTCCACAACAAGAAACCATTGAAANTTATGCTCATTTGATAATGGTTTGATGCATGTTTTTTTTAAATAGGTCACTATGACAACTATAGTGACACAATGTGTGAAAAAAATAGAATGAGAGAGACCAATTTAAAAAAGCTCTAACCCTAGTGCAGGAGGAAGATAAGGAGCCAATAATGGTAATGAGGGTTAATGTCAGAAAAACTGAAAAGTGGCCAAATTTTAAATGTATTTTGAATGTAAGTAGTTGGGATTGGACAAGATTTTGGATGTGAGGAAAAAGATGACTGTCATAATTTGTGTGAGCCTCATGTAAAGTAGCATTGCTATGGTTGAAATGAGGAAGAATGTACAACTAACAGGTTTGGAAGAATAGGGGAATTTAAGATCCCTGCTTTGGACATACTCATTTTGAGATGCCTGTTTGACATCCAAGAGGTCAATAAAGTTGCCTTTGGGTTTTAGAGGAAGGTGTGAACTGCAGATAAAAAATAAGTAGCTGAGGCCAGGCATGGTGGTACATGCCTTTCTTGGGAGGGAGAGACAGGCAGATCTCTGAATTCCAAGCCAGACTGGTCTACATAGTGAGTTTCCAGGGCAGCCAGGGCTGTGTAGAAAGACCCACATCTCAATGCAACAACAATAATAAGGACTACTGACAAATTTAAAGTTGCAGAGGTAGATGTAATTGTAGGAGGGAATATAGTTAGAAAAAATAAGTGATAGAAGTATTGAATAGTACAGCATTATGTTGTTAAAAGTATGGTTCCTATGGTATTTTATAGACGCTCAATGAAGTACTCTTAGGAGAGAGTGATCACTAGGATCTAATGCTACTGAAAAGTTAAGTATGTGAAGACTGAGAGATGAGCGTTGAATGTCACAGTGTATGAGGACGTAAGTGACTCAGTACGTTAGCATATTTGGGGTAGGGCTATAGCTCAGTGGGCAAAGTGCTTGCTACACAAGCCTGACCCAGAAACCACACAGAAGCTGGGCACTGTAGTGCATATGTCTGTAAGAAACCTGCTAGCCAGTTAGTTGGGCATACAAATAAGGTGGATGACAAGGCTAACTCTCCATAGACATACTGTGGCATGTGAGTGTTGGCTCTTGCTCACTGTCTCTGTCACTTTGTCTCGCCCTTTGCCCCCCCCCTTTTTCATACATATACACACACATGCTCACAATTACAACATAAACTTGGGGTGGTGGGAAAGGGAACTGGAGAGATGAATCAGCAGTTAAGAGCACTTGCTGCTCTTTTAAGGACCCTAGTTTAGTTCCCAATACTTCCATCAAAACCAACTGCACATCCAGCTCCAGGGTATTCAACACCTCTGGCCTCTGCAGGTACCTGCAGCCACATGCACATACCCATACATACATACATATAATTTTTAAAAATTTTAATCCTTTTTAAAAATCAGCCTATAGAAACAAGATGTTAACTTACATCATTAGCTGTCTTCTCCACCTCAAAATTAATGTTCTAACTACTTTGAGTTGGTTGGTAAACCACTTGGCTTAGCTTAAGTAAGACCCCTAGTTCCATCCCTAGTCCCACTAACATACATACATGCATGCACACACACAAAATTACCTTGAAATTCAAGTAGAGTGTTTATCAAGGTAGAGANACTATCCTTATGATGATTAATAAGGAGACTCTTAAACGGGATATAGCTCAGTGAAAGATCATGTTTAGCATGCNCAAGGCCTTGAGTTTCATTCTCAGTATAACAACAAAATAAATAAATATGATACTCTGAAAGACTGATACTTTAAAAGCATTACTTAGAATATATNCACAAATTTGAAGGCAGTCTTTTACTTTAGTTGATATAAAATATTTTCCCCCTAAGTTACTAAGTGTTGCCTTCNTTTTACCTCTCTGTACCTATTAAGCTATAATTCTTTTCATTTCTGTGTAATTTCTATTAAGATAAAATCCTATAATGTTTATAGTTGAAAGAAACTATATTTAGACCTACTTGAGTTTGTTATTTATCTTAATTATGGTTGAAATATTTCATACTGGTTTTAGTTACTTTTGAATTTGTTTACTAAAGGAAAATTTTTTTTTTTTAACAGAAATATGTTGGTGAAGTGTTTAACATCGTCAGTCAGCAGTCAACAGCCCGGCCAGGCTGCATTATTGCATTAGATCCCATTACCAAGCTTGTAAGTATTATTTTTCTGCTATGTAGCATTAGGTAGATGACATATGTGGTTTCCTAGTGAGGTCTGAGCTTACTTACCCAGGAAGGCTACATAGGGGATGGTTGGACCACGGGTGGGGTTACGAGGTGTTTAGAAGGGTCTGCACTTGGCAGTGCCCTGTGCTTTGATCTAGCAAGGGGGACATCTTTTGCTCCACCCCTTAGCATTGTTATAAAAANCTTGAAGAGCTTCTGTCTTGAAGAGACAGAAGGGGCCAGTGGATTTTGATCCAGGTCCTCCCAAAACTATCTTGTGTTTCTGTCTCCTCTCTGCTATCTTTCTATCTAAAAGTTTCTTCTTCTCTCCTCCTCATAGAAACCCTTTTAAAGGGTGGGAGCTGGCCTCCCACAGATGGTGCCCTCAACAGGGACTTAGGTTCAGGTACACCCACAGATGGTGCCCTGAACAGGGATTTAGGTTCAGGGACCCCATAGATATATATGTCAATTTATGTTGGTATTTCTTTGTCTCAGCATGGCAGAAAAACCCAGTTGCTTCATGTTTTTCAAGAAGATTTCATTTTGAATAACCTTGAGAAGAAAAGTCTGGGAAAAGATAACATTTTATTGGATCCAGGTAAGGAAAATTTTGATACGATGAGAAATATTATGCAGCTTATGTTACATAGTTTATAAAGATGAATTAATACATCTCAAGTTGTAGTTCAGTTTGATTTTTTTTAACATAAATACTGTTATCTCTTTTGTCTTGTGTTTTGTTTATTTATGGTCGAATTAGTAGCCTAGGCTGGCCTTGAAATTCCCTGCTCAAGGTATCCTCTCACTTCAGCCTCCTGAATAGCTTGAATATAGATATTTAGCCCTTCTTGTAGCGTATCTTTTTACTCTTAACCAAGAAATAGACAGAAACAACACAAATCAAAGTAAATTGACTGTTTCCTTAGTTTTATGTTACTTTGCTCTTAGTTCCTCCCTGCTGCCTGATCTCCTTCCAAGCCTGTGTTTTTAACTGGCCTGGTGATTGAACAAGCTAAGCTAGTGTTCTATGATTGAGCCATACCCCCAGCCCAGTAACATGTTACTTTAAGTACACAATCAAGGAATCTGTTATTACCATGTGAATGAGTGAGTGCTCTTTACATGGATGTATTGATTTGAAAAATGTGGACACTTGACTTTCCAGAAGCCCATAATTTAAAGAAATATTTAAAATGGTAATGTTATTAATTTAAAGTGTCTCAATTAATATAAATGTATGTATAATAAAACATTTATAATAAAAGTTCATTTTTAACTAAGTTCTACCACCTAACTTTATTGTTAACTTGCATGAAGGAAAGCTGAAAAGCAGCTAAAATTTATTGGTTATCAGTTTTAATTACAGAGACAAACCAAACTGGCTAATTTCTCTCCTGAAGACTAAAATCCAGTAAACAGTTACACTATGTCCATCAAGTCAGTTCTTATGTCTCAGATAATATTAACTATATTATTTATTTGTTCCAGATTTTTTCTTACAAGTATATTCTTCTGCGTTTCCCACTTTGCTTCTAAGAAGTATTCCTTAGAGTTCTGGACTTTAACATTGGTAGTTTCTTACTGTGGTTTCAGTTAACTTTTCATCATTTTCCAAGAGATTTTATGAACTGTGAAAATACACTTTTTTCATGTGCTTTTGTGATTCTGGACATCCTAGCCATATGCTAAAGATGAGAGGAATAAAGGGATGGCAAGATGGCTCAGACAGTAAAATGCTTGTCACATTGCATGAAGGATCTGAGGCTGATCTCTAGAACCCATGTCAAAAAAACTGGGCACAGCAGCATGCTTGTAATCCCAGCTATTCAGAGCAGACACAGGTTGAAGTGAGAGACCCTGGGTCAAATACAAAGTAGAGAGTGATTGTAGAAGAGTTCCAGCAGCCACCTCTGGCTTCAACACACACACACACACACACACACACACACACACACACACACACACGCACGCACGCACACACAGCACGAGCATGCGTGTGCACACACAATAGGTTTAAGATAAGGACTACAGAAATGAAGCATTCTTTTTCTATACGATATTAAGGGTGTTGATATTGTTAATTTTTTTGGAATGTGAAAATGTGAGGAAATTTTTTACTAGAGATTGAGAGAAAAAAACATTGCAGGCAAGCTGTAAGTATTGAGGAGGGAGAAGAAAAAGAAGAGAAAAATACATGCCTTTTAAAGTTAGTATCTGAGAAAGCTAGCAGGGTCAGCAATGGAGGACAAGTACCACATGGCAAGGGTGGGAGCAGCTTCAGGAAAAGTGAAAGGAAACCCACAGTGTCAAGGAACTCATGTCGAGGCTTTGACCAATATTTGAAGAAAAGAATAGAAAGTCTTGTAAGGTGGAGAATACCTTTAATGTCAGCTCTTGGGAAACTGAGGCA
>LZPO01045454.1:9835-20853 GCA_001675575.1 Neotoma lepida | reverse complement strand
GTAAAATCAAAACATTTGGAGGTGTGTGTGGAGCAGGGTACTAGTCAACTTTCCATCACTATAGCCAAATATCTGACATAATTAACTTATGAAAGGCTTATTGTGGCTCACAGTTGTTCAGTTTCCAGGCCACGAAAAAGTCATTGCATTTAAGTATCTGGAGGTCATGCCAGGTGGCAGTCATGGTGAGTGGATGACAAAGCAAGCAGGTCACTTGATAGTCCACAGTCCTCTTTAAGACAACACCCACAGTTACCTCCTAAGGATTCTGCTGCCTCCAACCCTGGGGACTAAGGCTTTAGCACATGAACTTTGGGTAGATGTTCAACACCCAGACAACCAATAAACAACCAGTAAGCTTCTGCTGGGTAATCATGACACAGAATTGGAGTAGACTTCTTGAATAAAAGAGCAGGAAGAGGTCTGGCTACAGCATCAAAATATCATTCTTAAAAGAGAAGACCTGTCTCTTATACACATCTAGATGTGTATAAGAGACAGGAATTGGAGTAGACTTCTTGAATAAAAGAGCAGGAAGAGGTCTGGCTACAGCATCAAAATATCATTCTTAAAAGAGAAGAAAATGAGTTCTAAAGAAAACAACCTGCTTAAGGCACCTATTCTACTACCCTGTTCCTTTCAGCCCACTTGACCCTTCACTTCCTGTGCAACTGTGATTTAGCACATGTCATCCTAAGCCTTTTCCCGCATAAGCAATAGAAAGGTAAAGCTTTCACTTCCAGGCTCATGGTGAAGAGAGATGTTATAGCAGAAGTGAAGAGTTCTAAGTTTCAAAATTCTAAGAAAACTTGTTCTTTTTTTGTTACTAACTATTTGTGTATTGAGGGGAAATGAAGGAGTCAACTACAATCTGAAAGATCTTGGTAGTAGGTTTGCTGGTATCAAAACAAGAGATCCAAACAGGAAAAAAAAAGAGTTCAAGGAATTTTGGAATGCAGAATTGCTAGTTTTTGAGTTTGTGCTCTTTCTATCATCACTGCACTGACTCTGAGGAAAGATGGTTTAATCTATGCCACTGAGGAAGCTGAGGATATGAAACTCTTATGCCTATTTCAGCATCCATTCAAGACCACTCCAGAAATGTGAGGATATCCATCTGAATGACCTAATCATAAGTCCTTCTACTTCCATATGGCCAAGGTTTCCCATCTTCCTACAGGTCCTGTCCTGACTAGAGTGACATAAGGATGTTTCAGTTGTCATTTTGTGGATGTTCAGAGTACCCAACAATAACAATATCCTGTCTGTCTGTCACTTTAGTACATAAACATATAGGCATTTACAATTGCTCTCTGGTGATTTGGGAACTCCAGTGTATACTTTATCTTCATTTTGGCTGTGATCTATGATAAGGACAACAGGGAATANCTCATGCACATAACTTCAAGTCAGATAGATCTGGCCCAAACTCCAGGTCTTCTGTTGCTCATTTGGGAGATGTGTGCAGCTGTCTGCTGGGTTAGTTCATGTTCTGTTGCTATAGTGAAATAACCAAGACTGTATTACTCATAAAAATATTTCTTAGCTCAAGCTTCAGAGGCTGAAATTCAAAACAGTATGCTACTGGTTCTGAAGAGACACAAAAAATGCCATCATGGTAGATATGTTTGCAAAAGGTAGAGAATAGTTGATGAGAGGCAGAGTGTTTATGAGAACTAACTGTGGCCGGGCAGTGGTGGTGCACATCTTTAATCCCAGCACTCGGGAGGCAGAGGCAGGTGGATCTCTGTGAGTTCGAGGCCAGCCTGGGCTTTTGAGTGAGTTCTAGCAAAGGCGCCAAAGCTACACAGAGAAACCCTGTCTCAAAAACCAAAAAAAGGAGAGAGAGAGAGAGAGAGAGAGAGAGAGAGAGAGAGAGAACTAACTGTGGTCCCATGAGAAGTACCTTAACCTCTTCTGTCTGAGGGTAGAACTCCTAATGACCGAATGATCTTTCTCTGAGCTCCACTTAGTAATGGTTCCCATCATTTAACATATGAACCCTTGGTGGCAAACTAAATCAGTATCTAACATTTACTTACCTACAATACAGGGGCTAATATTTTATTTATAGTATTATTATACAGGGTGATGTTGAATGTTCTTGCAGACTAGGTACTCAGAAATGAGAGCCATTCTTTAAATTCATTTGTAAAAACAAAACCCAAACAGCCCATCACTTAACCTTTTCAGCCTTTCTGTTTGAGCCCCTGGTTTTTAAAGCCCAGCTCCCATCTCTTCCCCATCCTAACTCTTTCTTCATTTGTTCTCAGATCAGCTTGTTTCCTACAATCCCATATATGAGATGTCCTTCTCTGTATCTTCTCAGCTCTATGTCTTTCCCAAGTGGATTATTTTGTTATTGCTGTCCCTTACCCCTGTACTATGCACCAGAGGCTTTTCACCTCTGACTTTTAGATGTGATCAGATGTAAAGTTGTGTCTTCCCTGAGCTAACTTCCAACTCTGTTTGGCATCCAGCCTGCTCCAGGAATATCTGAGGCCAACACATTTGGCTGTGGCAGCAACTTGTAGGGCATCACTGAAGTGTGTCTGATTCTGCAGTCAGTGCTCTTTGAAGGCCTATAGTGCATTTGGTTGAAAATACTTTTTGGCCAACAAAGAGCTCCATTACCTATGTACATTTTCACCAATCTCTTTCAATCTGTTAAAAACATTTAGACTTCTAGGGTTCCATTTAGAATGGAAAACTATAACCACTTGGGAACTGTGATAGTAGAAACATTTGCTGGTTCCCTGGTGCCTGTGGAATGAACGCCAAAGCTCTTTGCAGGCAATCAGGGCTCCAAGTCCAGCCCATACAGAGCCTTTAATCAGAGGTTCTTAATCTGGGGTTGGTGAATCCCTTGAAGTCCCAGACAAAATTATTTGTATGTACTTTTTGTTTCTCTACTTAGAAAATGCAAAGCTTTCATCAGTTTCTCAAAGGGTAACAAACATCAAAATGATTAAGAACCCATTAATCCTTACCCTTGAGTCAAGTAAGGGGCAAATCTAACGCTTATCCTCATAGCATTTGTTCTGAGGCCCTGGTCCCACTGAAGCCCATTCCTACTCCTTTCTTAGTCAATGTCTCTCACTTTCATTTACTGGCTTGTCTTTCCCCATCTTGATCATCAAAGCTGACCGTTAGTTCAATTTTGATAATAATTAGGTATCTTGTTGGTAATGATAATATCTTGGTAGCATCTCAGTTTGACTTCTCCACAGAAGTAGACTCTAGGAATGTTAGTCAAGTGTAAATGGTGGTTTTGGAGGTGATCCTAGAAAACATTAGAAGAACAGTCGAGAAATAATATTCATCATGGAAGGTCCAACAAAAATTAATTATCAACAGCTGTCTTAGTTAGGGTTTCTATTGCTGTGAAGAGACACCAAGGCCGTGGCAACTTTCATAAAGGAAAACATTTAATTGGGCTGGCTTACAGTTTCAGAGGTATAGTCCATTATCATCATGACAGGAAGCATGGCAGCATTCAGGCAGACATAGTGCTGGAGAAGGAGCTGCTACATCTTGATCTATAGGCAGCAGGAAATGGTCTGAGACACTGGGCATGGCTTGAGCATATGTGAGACCTCAAAGCCTGCCTCCACAGTGATACACTTCCTCCAACAAGGCCACAACTACTCCAACAAAGCCACACCTCCTAATAGTGCTACTCCCAGTGGGGCTTATGGGGGTCAATTACATTCAAAGCACCACAATTGATAATGTGAGCAGCAGAAACCTAACCATGCTGTGGGGCACGAGGCTCAGAGGTTCCCAATGCTGGAAGAGACTGTTTCTTCACCATTAACCCTGGCTTGGGAAAGCAGGAGCAGAGACAGTAATGGCCTAGTACATTGCCCACCTGGAATGCAGACTGGTAGTTATGGGATACCTAGGTGGTAGCAGTGGGAGACTGGGCTGGCTTATAACCAAAGATGTAGATGGGAATCAAAAATGTCTGTTTCATGAACTTCATGCTGCTTTTGATGATCTAGATTTTTTTTTAATAGTGCTGGATTGCTTTCTTCCTCGTCTAGCTCAGGCCCCAGATTTCCTCTTTTGGATTCCCTGGAGCAGACTTCTCATGATTTCCAAGAGACAAACAGTGTTACTACCTTGCTTGAGTTCTCAGTTTGTTTCCTTTGCCTGTATGCACTTGTGTATGTTCCTGCTGTAGACTGAGTCAGAATGCGAGGCCATACTCATATGCTTTCAGTTCCAATAAAGACTTCACACATCTACCTGCATTATACCAAAAACTGTTCCCTTGTGTGGTTGCTTCAGAGTCCACATTTGCTTCCATGAAGTCAGCTGTACACCAGGGACAGCTAATCTCATTTCTGGAAAGTAGAATCTTAAGATTAGGGATTGTTTTGATCAATCTCTGAGTCCCAGAAAGAGATCAAATATTTGGCACACAGTAGGTATTTGAAAAGGATTTCTTAAGATGAAGTTCACAGTACCCAAGAGTATAGTTCTTCAGTAAACTATATAATGCTATTGGAAACTGACTGTTTCATTTGGTCTCTGAAATCTGACTCTGTAGGTGGTTCATCTAAAGGACAGGGCTTTTCTTGCAATGATCTGCTGTGATTACTTACATCTTTCTTCTCTGGAAATCATTGTGCTAAGGCTGCCTTAATTTTATCTCACAGAGCAGGATGCTGAGTAAAGAACCAAGCAGTTCCTGAGTATTAACTCTAGAGATACCCATCTCATAGTGCTTGGAAGGAACTGACTCACTCTGCTATACTTTAATTATGTAAATTTGGAGAAGAAAAATTTCTTATATATGGTTCTTTGTCACTGTGAGTGACACTGAAGTCTTATGTCCATGTTTTCTCAACTCAAGAGAGAATGGCAGTAATTGCAGAAGTGGGTGATATCCACAACAGGTCTTTTAACCTCTGTTTCTCCTCTGCATCTTTCCTTCTCCATTGACTTGTAGACTACACCTAATTACTTTTTATATAAAACTGTTTCCTCTTTTTCTCTTATTCAGTGAAGGAAATGTGTGTATTCTAGAGAGATGTCATGTTATTTAGTTGAAAATAAGTTGGTCAAAATAATAATAATAATAATAATAATAATAGATAAAAATAAAACAATGGTAATAATAAACTAGTGAAAGTGTTGCATATGGATGGGCTCTGCCTGCTTTCTGAGTACTAGTAAGCTCAGTAAAACATTGGATAGATTTTAGACTCTTCATTCATTTTTACTCATTCTATAGCCTGTTTCAGATACTTCCTTTGATTTAGTTTATTTTCCATTTTTTTTGTATCTCCAAGCTTTTAGGGCTACATTATCAGAGTGAATCTGTAAGGGTTCAATGTGTGTCCAGATCTTTTCTGTACCAAACTGGTAATGGTTGTCCTTAGAGAGGTGGCAGAAGGTCGAGGCCTGGGGAATTTGGATCAGTTGCCTTGGGATGCCAGGGTCAATAAGCAGAGCAATTGTCAGGGTCAGTGCAACCAGTGTTCTATGTTACAAAAAGACACCTATGTCTTGCAGGACACATGAGTCCTAGGACAGTTATGAATGTGGCCACAAAAAGTTGTAAATTTACTTGAAATAGCATGAGATTTTCTGTTTGTATTTTATAATTCAATTGTATAGGTGTGAACTTTGTAGATAACAGTCACATCTCAATGCCAAGCAGATGGATACATTGGGAGGTCAAATTGAGAGTGAAGATAGAGCTATTAAAATGAAATTTAAGTCTCAAAATATAATTAATTAGATCAGAAAAGTGGGATGTGTGAGCTGCAGAAAACAAGAAGTAGTTAGANGATACAGTCACCAGTGGAAGAATCTCCTTGCTAGCCCTTTAGCCGATGCTCGGTTTGTGATGTAAAGGCAGGTACCTTGCTTTCAAGAGTCCCCAGTAATCTGGACTGGAGAGTCAGACAAAAGGACCTTGTTAATAGGTTTGGTAGCCATTCTATAAAACTGTTCAGTCCCAGGGAACTTCTTAAGAGCAAGATTGTACTGTCTATGGAGACTGCAAGTAACTTAGGCAGTTACGCCTCTTACNATTCTGTTCTAACATCTATTTCCCATACCTTCAGATTTTACTTAAAGTGAAAAACAAAACAACTTAGCCCATAGCCCTACCATGCCTATACTTCTTTGTGTTTCATAAGCTTATGGGATTGCTATGAGATGTCAAATATGAAACAGGTGCACGGGCACTGGAAGCAACAGGGAGCATTCAAAATTGATTCCAGCACTGTGCAAGAGACACCACCATCCCAACTTAATCCCAGATACTGCTGCTATAGTCACTGTGCTTTTGTTGTGGCTTTATCCTTTCCACACATGTGCCCCGTGTTAAAGAACTGTAGGATCCACGGGAGAGCAAGGGTTCCCATGCAGGTNACCGTATAGCCCCTCTTTCTCCTCCCAGATCAGTGGCTACATATCTCAGAGTGAGTGCACACTCTCACTCTGGCTGGACCACAATCCTACGCTACCTTTTAGCCTTCAATTTTTTACTCAAAANCTGATTAATAAAAATGCAAGCAACCGCACACATATTCTCTACTAATGTGTTGAACTATTCATCAAAATCAACTCTAATGTGCTATTTAATAAAAGGCAGAATTTGAAATGTGATTACTGGAAATATTGGAGTGAAATTCAAGATTCTTAACTCAATAAAAGTTTTTTCTTTTAAATAAGGGAAGTGAAATAAATGGAAAAAAATCTGTCCACAGGAAGCTTGGTGTCTAGTGACTCAACAGGTGTTTTCTGAGCATACGCGATGAGGTTCTTTAGGAACAACAGACACAGCTTAGACATGGTCTGGACATCTAGGAGTTCCAGGTCTCAGATAAGAGGAATTCTAGGGCACTGTCTTTTAATACAACATGAAGTAAATATTTCAAATCTTAATCCTATGTACTGCAGTGAGGCCTTTCTCACCTACCTGGAATCATCCCTATGACTGAATTATTGATTCTAAGGAACTTGCTAATTTTGAGGAGTTAGTCTTGATTAATTTCTGCCCTGTGATAAAATAATAAGAAATTATGAGTTGTGACCCATAGGATGACATTCTCCACTGCAGTTATTTATATAGTGTTACTGCTGATATTAGGCAATATAAGGATGTAGAGCCTGATCATTGAGAGCATACAGGGCCGCAGACACAGTCTCAGGACCTAGTAGTCAGGCATAAGAAGCACCAACCACACAGACTTGTCCCTCCTTGCCACTGGTGATGAATAGACACAAATCCACACTCAATTGGCAGTTTAAGAAGCCAAGAAGGTGATATTTTTACACTCCTCTATTAATTTTTAAGACTCCAAGTTTGATGAGAATATTGAGGTGGATTTGGTGTGAAGATTTTAAGAAGACAGAAATAGTGCAGAAGGTAGAAAATGGAGGGGGATGTTTTAAGTTTAGCTTTGGTCCTCAGGCTGTGAGCCCAATAAAATACCTGAGAACAATTTTTTGAGCAGATATTTGGATATAAAGGCCTGGAGGTTAAGAATGGTTGATCTAGAGAAAATTGACATATTATCACATCACTGTAAATATCATGTTTTTAATGACAACAGATAAGTGACTGAGCTGCACACTACTGCCATCTCTCCCGAATCTTATCTCGTTTGTATCTCTGCCTTTCTCACACTTTTATTCCTTCTTGTCCAGAGACCTGTGCTGTTCAAAAGAGATATGCAGCAAATATCTTCACGTACCCCAAGGGGTACCTCAGGGGTAGACCTCAGACTTCTTTAAGATCTGGTCAGTCTGGTCATTTGGAAGAGCATGCTTGGCAAATCTATAGTTATAACATTAGGAGCTACTGCTATGTCCCTTTAGTAGAATGATAGTGGGTTTTCCCCTAGGCCCATGGCCTAGCTAGTCTCAGATTCTTGGAAACCTTAGCAGTGTCAAGTATAGGTTTCATCTCATGGAGTGGGTCTGAGAAAGTTTGGAGGAAGTGAATAAAGAGTGGATGTTGGCCATGCCAGGCATTTTACAAGTCAATTAAGCTGAGGACTAAGATTTTATAAACGTAGTGAGAAACAAAAGCCCTATTATTAACTAGACACAGCTGTCCTTAGAAGAGTTTAACAACTGTATACTTTAATACTGTCCTTCTCTCAGAAGTGGATTAGAATATCCCCTCTGGCTAGATGTTCTCCACTCTGTGAAAAAGCTTCTGGGAAATTTTCTCTTCCATTTCGTTTCATTTCATATTGAGTGATGTTTTGACACTTCATAAATAACCATGTGTTAGGCTTGACAGACTTTACCCAGCTTGTGTTTGTAATTCCTTGCTACAGATGAGGAACTTAGAACTGAGGTGGTTTAGGAAATTCAGAGCTGCTCTATCAGCATGTGCTGTGGGGGGATGATATGCATCCAGTTGTCTTAACCACNACAGAGTGGCTCTGTCTGCACTTACACATACCTGTAGCTTCCCTGTTTATGTTAGCTGAAAACATGAGGTTTATGAGGTTGACCAGCATGAGCTTCCATCCAATTTCATTGCCAGTTACATATCTTGGGTAGCAAATTAGCTTCTTTTTAGATTCTTCATCTATAACATAATATTGTTAATAATGTTAAGGAAACTTAATGACTTAAAAATATTAGCCATTGCTAACGATTCTTCCCCCATCTAGATTCCATTTATTTCTACCTGCCTTACTTTCCCATTGCCTTGTGATGCTGAAGACAACTGGATTGTCTAAAGTTAGACTTTACATAATCCAGAGCCAGCCTAATTGTGACCATAAGAACTTCTGTGATCATTCCTCTCTTAATTTGAAACTACTGATCAAGATTGTCCATTGCTTCTCTTAGGTGATTAGAAGGTACAATTTAAATAGCCACTTATCATTGTCTAGTGTTCAGTATTTAGATTGTGTCAAGTTTTTCAATTAAAATGCAAAGAACAGAAATAATTAGTAGAAAATAAAAAAGAAAATTCAAAGACAGAGAAGCTTAATGNATAAATAGACAAGGTATAGGTAACACATGACAGTAGTACCTAGGCCTATAAGATACATAACAAATAGAAGCCAAGCAATAGCTCTGTAGTAATTGGCTCAGACCTTGATCACTAACTGCTACTTACCATTTGATGGCCCTATTTCCAACCCAAGGATAATAAATGAAAGTCAAGTGTGCTTTTTAAACCAGTGACATAAGATGCCTTCTTATAGAGCCTGTCTTAGGCATCTCCACCTCACAAGCTGTGATACCTCAAGACTTTCCAGATACTGTAAAGATGTATGCTTTATTGTCCACCTTTGTGTCTTTGCCAAGTGCAAGTTAGCTGACTCTTGCTACCACAATCAGAATAAGCAGCAGCTGCTTGTACAATCTGGACAGTGTTCATTTACTTCTGTGGTTTTTCCATAGGTTGTATCAACATATGGGTTACACTGCCCATCACCTTGGACCATAAACTTTGAGCAGGTCCTGGACATACAGAAGCTTTTATGACTGATTTCTTCCAACTTGTCTGCTAAATGCCTACAATGGTACATATGGACCTGGCTCTGAAATCTGCCCTCTGGTGTCATGTCTTGGTTATCTTTCCAGGATTAGCTCCTAGGTTTTGCTTTGGTGATGGAATCAGAACATCTCTTCTCAAGTAGTCCTCCTTCCCCCTATCCCCAATATTCAGTTCTTTTAGTTCTTTGTTTGTTCTAGATCCTAACATGAGGCTAAATAGGTCATGAACCCTAAGGGAAAACCTACTACTATCATTTTGCTAAGTGAACATAGCAATAAAACAATGTCTAATGACATATAAATCGATGCCTTGCTCAACCCTCACCAGAGAAGCTTCTTCTTGTAGTAGATAGTAATTAACAACTGGTCAACATGTGGAGAATGACTTTGACATGTTTTGGAGGCTTGTTTCACAATATAGCTCAGGCTGGCGTTAAAATCCTCATTACATTGTTTCTTTAAGAGAATGATATTTTAGTATCAAGAATATGACTTTGTTCCATGGTGATATGTTAAGATTAAGGNGACATTATCTCCAGCTAGCAGGTCGGGTCCTTGGCATTCAAATACAGAAAAGAATCTCTCTTCAGAAAATATGAAGGCTGTGAGATATGCCCTGGTCTGGACCCCATGGCTTCAGCTATAGACGGAAGACTTCCTTAGCATTTGCACACACAAATCATACTGAGTTCTCCACAGGTGGTTACAACTCAGAGTACTCCCCTTGGCACTCTTTAGAATTAGCTCCTGTGTCAAGTAAGTAGGTAGCTATATTTTTTTCCTGCTACACTAGTCTCAAAAGTTTACTTTTTATATCTTGTTTATGTATATTCTCATTGCAAGTCATTAGACAGAAATTAGAGGCACTGATAAAGTGAATGTAGTTTGTCAAGGATCTCACTGAAAAATGTTAGCACTGCAGTCATTTTGGAAAACAAGCTTGCAACTCATAGTTGGATATGTGATTGACAACCAGCAGCACTGAGATTCTAAACAGGTTCTCTGGGCTGATATTCATANTGCATTAGTTTCCCATTGCTGCCCAATTGAGAACATTCTTTATTTTGTATTTTGCTAAGTATCCTTTGGGCCTTTGACAAATTATATGATTATATTGACTTTACATTTTGAGAATTGTGAATATAAAAGTTAGATTTGATTAGAGCTTAGAACAAAGGTCAGCCAAGTCTTTGTATAAAGTACCAGAGAGTAAACATTAGAGACTTTTCAGCCTGTGTAATGTCTGCAGCAACTAAAGGAGTCATAGATAGGAGTAGGCAAATGGTCATGGCAGTGTTCCAATAAACTTTACTTATAGGAATAGGTGGCTGTTCACTTGACCTATTGGCCATGCTACTGATCCTGAGTGATCTTTTCCAGAAGAACAAGGACCTCATACTTTAATGTGCAGGCGAAATGGAGAAGATCCGATAGTGAGACTGTGCTATGAAAAGCTCTCAGGACTTTCCTATTTATATCATGTAATGCTCACTAATTAATGCCTATGCTGCTACAGATAGGAAGGCAGA